>PVJD01004069.1:0-145975 GCA_004026545.1 Mormoops blainvillei | reverse complement strand
CTGTCATCCTCCTCTCGATCTATGATCCTGTCCTCATTTTCCTTGTTAGTTCTGTTTGTTCACTTTGTCCCCAAGGCTTTACTCTTCCACTTGGAAGCTTCCCAATTGCTTAGGGCCCACAAGCATTTGGTAATCACTTTTATCTCTACACTCATGGAGCAATTATTTTCTGTATTGCTATTTAGGCCCATAGCCTATTTTACTGTGTTTATCCGAGAACCTTAAAAGATGAACTAGATTTGCTCTCCTGAGTGTCTTGTATCAACCCATAATTCTAATAGAGAGTCACTACCTTCCTGTTCATATTTACACTATTATTCTATCAAGCTCTCTCTCCCAACTATTTCCTCCCAGATACATTTGCCCTAATGTCTTCCTTTAGGTTTGGTACAAAGTCAGCCTCTCTTTGTCATTACCCTGGCCTTCAAATGGTGCAAGAGAATGTTTTTTAATTTCTTTTCTCTTTTTCCTGGTTTTTCCCTCTAATGGCAGTGATAATTAGCAATGGAATGGTTAAAAATAGTGATGATGGCTTGCTATCATTATTATATATTCAGTACTTATTTATGCTAGACACTGTTCAAAGCACTTTACATAAATTAATTAATTTAATTTTCACTATGGTCATATGGAATATCTACCTTCATTATCTCATGTATAGTTAAGGAAACAGAGAAACAGAGAAGTAACTTATCAGAGGTTTCACACTGGAAGATCATAGACCCAGGATTTAAACCCAGTGGAGTTTACCCACTGCATTATCTTGCTCTATGAAAGGTGGGTAGCAGTAGAAAGGTGTAGAAACAACTGTTCTGGATTAACCCACTTTTGTCATCGGTGCCCAGACATCTTTCAGAATATTTGAAAAATATTAGGGACTGATATTAGGGAGGCAGAGCCAAAAGAAAGTTGAGGATTGCACAATTGTTTTGTTAATTTATGAGCTTGATAAAGTTGATCTGGATAATGAAGTCATGGCCTTTTTTTTTTGTCCTTGATTGTGTAAGTTTTTACTAAGAAAGCAAGCAACAATAAAGCCCTGACTAATGTTTTTGAGAGTCAGACATTTCTTTTGTGAGGATGTTTGCATATTTCACTTCTGCTTTTGAAGACCAAGCTAATGGTTTTATAATTTTTATTTTCAATAAGCAGAAAAAAGAGCTATTAATTCACTAAGTATGCTTTCTTATTGTGTGAATTATGCAGTTCATACAATAATATATAAAACCTCAGGCTATTTTATTTTGCCTAATGTGAAGGTATGAACAGTGAGATATCTTGTGCCAAAAGTGAACATTTGAACTATGTTAGTTCCATATGCTTTTATTAGCATTCTTTTCAACCTGAATTGACTTCTGCAAGATAGATTTTCAGTAAGTGATATTTTCTGATCTGTGGAGTTTGGAAATATAAAGAAATAAGCAATTTCTTGTATTAATTAGATTTCAGCTTTCTTAAAAATTCACCTTAAAAGCAAATTCCATGAAGGTACTAGTTCTCAGATTTTGGAGTACATATAGGTAGGAATGACCCTGAATGTAATCAAAATATAGGTTCCTAGGCCCCACCACAGAAACCAAATTACTCCCCAGGTGATTCTGATGCAGATGTCCTTCTCCAAGGTGCCAGAACAGATGCAAGAGGGGATGCGGAGTAGGGAGTACAGAAACTCAGTACTCTGGGGACCCAGGAACACAAGTGTATGAGAGCAGATGACCTTTTATCAGAGCTATTCAGGGAACTGTCTGAAGTCTGGCCTCCATGTAACAGAAGACTTCAGCCCTTTGGCAACAGATGACTATGCAAATCCAGCTTGCATCTGTGGTAAGAACCTCTGATTGCCTGTGCAAGAATATTTTCTAGGTTTGGGGGAGAAGGAAGTGAGTCTGTGGATGGCTGAGTGCTCACTGTGAGCAGCGATGGGGCTAAGTCAGGAGGCCAAGTTGGAGAGGGAGAGACTTCCAGGTCTTACCATTTTGTCATAGTCTTAAGGACTGGGTTTTCAGCCCGCAGGATGCACACTAAGAGGGGAACATGGAGCTCTTGCAAAGGGGGAAATGTTTTGTGCAGGGTTCAATCAAAAAAAATTATCCCGTTCTTTTCGGTGGAATACTGTAAGGACTGCCGAGAGCCTCAGGATCTGCTGACACTTGGCCAACGGAGGTGGGAAGAACCCTGCACAACTCGAGGGGTGGAATTATTTTGGTCATGAGTGGGTGAGGAGTAGGAGAAAAGCCAGAAGAAGAGGCTGTATGTGAAAGAAGGACCAAAGAAAGCCCTCTGCCCCTACCCTGCAGGAGACAGTGAACTGAAAGGCAAAGAGAAATGTCTAAGGAGGATTCTAGGTGGTTTCCATGGGGTGTGTGCTGTAAACCTTTTTTTCTGTCTCAAATGGAGAAGTATACAAAATAATTCTGTACGTCTCACCAAAGTTTCTTCTTTGGGGAGAACCTCAATAGGAAAATATGATGGCAGGAGCTTTCTGAATTTCATAATCTGCTTTCAACATTTTCTTAGATGCAATAAGTTATTTGTCCCCCACCTATGTGAACTATACTACAATCTTTCAAATATCTACTCTGTAGATGTTGTGAATGGCAAAATACAAATATATTTCAAAAAGACTTCTTGAATCCACAGTAGATTTTTAAAAATTTTAAAATTTTAAATTACAGTGGACATACAATAGTATATTAGTTTCAGGTGTACAACTCCATGATTAGACATTTATGTAATTTATGAAGTGATTACCCCAATAAATCTAATACCCATCTGACAGCATATATAGTTATTACAGTATTATTGACTATATTCCCTATGCTGTGTTTTACATGTGGGCTCTTTAAGAGGAGAACCTGCAGCTCCAGAAGCCCTGTGCCTCACTCAGCCATAATCCTGACTGGTTTTCACAGCTAGAAGTTATGGGGTTAAAACTTCCCGGCAATGGAACCCTGGACTGGGGGTGCTGGTGCGGGACTGGGACCCCTCAGTCTTTGGCGGGAACCTCTGCAGCCAAGATACCCCTTGGATTTTTACCTGCCACACCTGGGTGTGAGACCAGCTGCTTCTGTTCTCTGCACCCCCACCAGTCTCCGTGAGGCTTCTTCTTTATGTCCTTAGTTATTGGACTTCTGTTCAGCTAGATTTCAGGCAGTTCTGAATGACGGTTGTTCTGTAGTTCAGCTGTATATTTGATGTGGTTATGGGAGGTTTGGAGTACCGCATTACTTACTTTGCCTTCTTGACCTGACCCCACAGTAGATTTGGGTGGTGGATTTTCTTAATCACTTTTGGGGTTGGGTCTGAAGTATTTTTGACTTTAAAAAGGAGTTCCTCATAATTAAAACGGGTAGAAACCACTGATCTGAAGAATCACAATGATGTCTTCAATTTGACTATAAAGTCCTCCTCACCTAATGCAAAATGCTGTGCAGGGACTATTGTGTCATTTATGATGGATTTCTTAAAAAAAAGGGTAAAGGTAAACTGCACTTGGGTTTGACTTTAGCACAATGTTAACACTGAATACATATAAAGAGAGATCTATAAAGTACATATACAGAAAACCATCATATTATTTGACTTTGTAGTAATACGAGAGGTCTACCTGTTGCTCAGTGAGAATATGCAGATCCAAAAACAGATTCCGTTTCCTTTCCCTAGGTTCTGTTGTGTGGTCTGCTTGTTACATGTCCTCAGGATCCACTGAAGTATTTAGAGGAAATGATCACCACTATAATGAAAAATGGCCTTGAAAGTCTTCTATGGTGAGCATTGTTTTGATTTGGGAGATATTTTGAAGGTAAAATGCTTATTGTATAGTATCAAAAGAGGTCTTGCTAATGAATGCTTCCAGTCTCAAGGTCATTAAAGAATCCCTCCACATGCTTTTAAGTCCATGAGACTTTGATAGGAACAATTTGTCCACTGGTTCTCAACTTGAGAAATATTTATAATGTGTCCATTAATACTATGTGCTCTAGGGCAGTTTATTTCAAATTGGAGATGAGGAGAGGGAGGCATGCCTTCTTGGCGAGCACAGCAAAATCTTGAGGGGGGTAGTTTGAAAAAGTCCTCCTGGTGATTCTGACATGCTTTGCCCAAGACGATGTGTCTCTTCCTTCCCCTCCCATACACTCCACCCCCCAAAATGCTGATTTATTTATGGAACTATTATAAAATGAAATTAATTTAGGCTATTTTATGATTTTATTAAAGGGATATGTGCATTGATCCAGCAATGAAACCCAAAATTCGGAGATTATCTGAAACTTACTTGGAACAACTTTTTGGATTGGATGATCAACTGGTAAGGATTAGTAGTCAAGCGTTCTAAAATATATATTTTTAAGGGTTGATGTAAGTTCTCAAATAGAATTCAGATATTATGAACAATGTGAGAGCAGACTGATTTTACAATTGGGGGCACTCCCAAAAGTGATAGGACATCAGAACACTAAGAAAACACACATTCATAGTAATCCCCCAGATTCCCAAGAAGCACTGAGATGGGAATTCATTCTTCCTCTTTCTGATAAAATCTTTATATTAAATTTCCCTTTTTCCCTTCCCCCTTCCCCTCCTCTCTTGCATCTTTATAATGATAAAAATAGCATGAAGGATATTTTCTTTCCTTTCTAATCTACTTCCTTCTGTATCCTGCCCCCTTTCATTCTCTCTGCCGTCTGCCTAGGAATTCTGCTTATAAAGATCTGGCCAAAACATTAATGAGATCTAAGTTAAAAGCAAGGCCGATTGTTAATGAAAGGAACAACCAGCTCCAACAGCTGGCTTTGATCCCGTAAAGAGGTAAGGAAGTAATTCAGGGCATTGATGCTTTTAGAACAAAGACTGTGTATCTAAGAGAAGCCAAAATAGCAGAAGGCATGTGGGGAGAGACATACTGCCACAATTCAGTTGCGTATGGGACCATGTGTGATACCCCCAGATCCAGGCTGGTGTCTCACCACAGGCAGGGCTGGGGAGTTGCTGGCAAAGTTGGGCACTGATAAGTGGAATCAAATCCATAGCGAAGGTGCCAAGAGCCAGGAACAGTCGGAAACATCCCTTAGAAGGACGAGTGGAGAGTAACACTGGGTCCTAATCAGTGGTCTGCAGCAGAAAGACAGAAATAGACGGATGGGATACTTCTGTCAAGCTTGGGATGATTCCGAGACACCAATATACTGGGAAGAACATACATGTCTGGTCCTTGTTGATCTGCATCATATTGTATGGAGTCTTAATGAGTTTATCAACCACAGACCTTCCATCTACTGTGGAGTGCAGTTATCTGTAAACCAAGTTCCTGGAGATGTTTGGCCTTAGGAGCTGAGGGATAGACCGGGGGATGGGATTCTATGTCCCCCATCCTCACCTCCTACATGCTAGAATAGTTCTGCTTTGAGTATAATGTCACTTGGAAAAAGCTTGGACACCATTGCTTATAAGACACTGAAATTGTTAAAAACTACTGATCTAGAGGGGTAAACCTCATTGTCAGTATTTTGAAAGCAACATTATAAAATGCAATTAGATTGTGTCAATGTCTAGGAACATAGATAATTTTTTTTAAAAATGCACAGAATTCCAACAGACATCATAGCTACTTCAAACATAAAGTTTTGTTAAAAAGGAAATCTCAGAGCTATTTCATAATAGCACTAAGGATAAAATGTTGGAAGCTGATCCTGACTTAGAAAGGAATATGCAAATCACCAAGGCTAAGGAAAGAGGTCCACTTCATATCACAAGTTAGGAAAAATAGAAACTATAATAGATGTGACTTTGCAAAGTGTAAATCCCCAGGCACCTTGGAGGCCTAGTTAGAAGGCTTAACCGAGGTTGCACATAGATTAATTCATTTCTCTTTCACCCTCAGTGAAAGTTGAAAAGTTGGGTTTTTTTTAAACAAAGAAATAAGACACTAATTTGTAATGTTAATAACATTTTAGCTTTCCTTTTTAAATTTTTCTTTTTAATACAATAATGACCACCAGTAAGAGAGATTTTAATGTTTTAAATAAACATTTTAAAGGCCACAATTGTAATTTTTCCCATTGATTATTAATATTGCTTTGCATGGTTTCACAGAGTCATTTTATGGTCTTATACTGCACAGCCCTATACACTGTATAGTATACAGCAAGGGTTCCCTGTATGTGCCTATTTATAAATGTATACTTATTTCTACTTATGTAAACCAAGAAGACTTTCTACAGGAAACTGTAAGTCAAATAGTTATAAAAAAAAGTAGGAAATGTGCTCGTAACAGTAGATATATAGTTTGACTGTGTGTTCCGAGATGAAAGAATCAACCATTGTAAGGAGAAAACTAACTTCGCAGACTTGATTCTCATTTCTTAGGAAATGAAATCTCCAGATGAGCCTACTAATTACAAGGAGAAAAGACATCTATAACATTACATTTTTTTTTATTATGGAAAAATTTAAACGTAAAACAAACGTAGAGAGAATGCCATAAACTTCAACGATAATCAACATTTTGCCATTGTTGTTATTTCCCCCTTACCCTTTTTTGCTGGAGCATTAGAAAGCAAATCGCAGGAATGATATTATTTTACCAGTGAATACTTCAGTGTGTATCTCTCTGACAGCAAGTGAGATTTTTAGAGAGTGTATCACAGTGCCATGGTCTGTGTAATGAAATTGGCAATAATTCCTGAATATAATCATCACTGGATTATACTCAGTATTTTGAAAGCCGCATTATAAAATGCAATTAGATTGTATCAATGTCTAGGAAAATGTCTAGAGGGGTAAACCTCATCACTAGATTATAATCTAGTGATGATTATATTCAGGTATATAAACTCCATATTTGTTCCATATTCAGGTTTCCCAAATTGTCCCAAAAATGCCTTTTTTCTCATGGCCCTAAGTTGAAATCCATGCGGGGTCCACACGTTGGCTTGGCTGTTATATATCTAATGTCTCTTATAATCTACAATAGTTTTCGTTTCTTATTTTTTTCCCATGTCACCTATTTATTGAAGAAAACAGATAATTTGTTATGTAAAATGTCCAACATTCTCATTGTTTCCTCTGGTATCATTTCATTTGTTCTGTTTCTTTTATTTCCTGCAAGTTATAGTTAGACCTACAAACTTAGTATTTGAGCTCTTTTTTTCCCCACTTGGTGACAAGAATCCTGCAGGGGCGGTATTGTGTTCTTCCTTGCGCATCACATCAGGAGGCTGACCCATTTTTAATGAATCCCGATACCTATAGACATTAATATAATTGCTTATTTAGTTTTATCCTAAGTGCGCATAAAATGATTTTAGAATAACAATACCCGAAAACCACTAACAATCAAACTATCGAGTGCAGGTCAAGAAAATCATGCAATTATTTTTGCCTTTTAGATTGCAAATTAGTATATTTCCTATCAGGTATTTTCAGTAAAAAAAAAACAAAACCTTTTTTTTTACCTAAATTAATTATTTCTTTTGTATTGATGATCATCTTTTCCCCTTTCAATTACGTATAATATTACATGGTAGCAAAATCAAAACAAAAACCCATATCCAGAGAAATACTGCTTGCATTTCTGTTTCTTTATCCTCCCCATTTCCTCCCTTTTTCTAGGTAACCAATTTTAGCAGTTTTTAGTTTATTCCCTTCCATTGTTTCTTTTTGAAAAATACTCACAAATACACTGTATTCTCCTCTCCTAAGACTTCTTACACAGAAGTAGCAGACTCTATATAGCCTCCTGCTTGCTTTTCTCACTCAGTATGTCCAAAAGATCACTCCCTTATGAGACTTCAAAAATAATGTTATCACAGGGAGCATTGTGTAACTAAACCCTAAAATCTAAATGAAAGATGTGGATCTAAAAGATCTTACTGATGTAACGTACAAATTTAACTGTGAAAAGGAAAGTTATGACTCCAGGAGCTGAGGTTTTAATAATTCGGGAGACTCAGACACATCCTGTGCACCAAACAAGAATCAATTTGTTGATAACCACATCCAATATCCTTGCTTGTTTGCAAAATCATTCCTTTTTGTTTGAGACAGGGTAGATTATTATTTCCTGAGAAGGCATCAAAATAAGTGTTACTGAAACCTGGAAGGAATACAAATAACGAAGTGTATAAATAATGAAGATATGAACTAGATTCATGTTGTTTACTTTAGGATAAGTTTAAGTGTAAAATAAGTAATAATAGTTAATGATATGGCATTTATGTATGTTTATCTGCCATGTGTGATATTTGAAAGTTCTAAACAATATATTTGTAAGTTTTTAATTTACTTTAAATTGTTTCAGGAACTTTAATAAATTTTGCAATAAATATTTACATGTTTAAGAAAAATTAATTTTAAAAATGGACTTAAAATGGTTCATTAAATAGAGCACTAAAATACAAATAACAGTGAGTGTTTCTCTCCATGCACAAAAGCCCGTTGGACATTAAAGTCTTTTTAAATAATTTGCAGAAGATGAAAAAATTAGAAACTCATCATGAAAAATTCAATCCTTGATACCATGCCATGGCACTCTATGTTACAGATACTGTTCAGTTCTGAATCAAAGACATGGTTTCTTTTTACTGTTGTTATTATGTAGTACTATTATTATGTAACTATTACAGTTTATGAAAAATAAAAATTCAGAGTTGGGAGGGATTTAAATTAGACTGTGCTTTTAACACGTTTATAAATCCTACCTTAGTCTGTTCATGATGCTATATTGAAAATACCATAAGCTGGGTGGTTATAAACAACACAAATTTATTTCCCATGGTTTTGGAGGCTGGGAAGTCCAAGATCAAGGTGCTGGAAAATTTGGTGTCTGGTGAGAGGCTGCTTCCTGGTTCATAAACTGCCATCTTCTTGCTGTAATCTCACACAGCAGAAGGGATGAGGGAGCTCTCTGGGTCTCTTTTATGAGTTTAGGATAAATATTTACATGTTTAAGAAAACTTAATTTTTAAAATTGACTTAATTTAAATTAAAAACCCATTCATGTGGGCTCCACCCTTATATCCTAATCACCTCCCAAAGGCCCCACCTCCAGATATCATCACATGAGGGATTAGATTTCAACATGTGAATTTTGGGTGATACGAACATTCAGTTTATAGCAAACCTTATACCTTTCGTGAGCATTATTCTAAAATGATAATATATGGGATATTAATGAAACTCATGAATGAAGGAAAGACACACTATCTTAAAATATGGTGAGATTTCGTAAGACAACTAAATATATAATTTCTTGAATCAAGGGTTAACGGAGCAAAGAAAAAGAATTGCCCACCAGAAGAAAAATTGTTATAATATGTTAAAATCCCAAAATTATAATGTGAAGTTGATGATATGCATTTTTTATTCCAGAATATAAAGCTCTTTTTAACTAAACTGTAGTTGATATGCAATATTATATTAGTTTCAGGTGTACAACATAGTGATTTGACATCTTATACCATGATCATCATGAAAAGTCCAGCGTCCATCTGTCAACAAAGTTACTGTTTTTTTATACAAAGTTATTATGATTTTGTTGACTATATTTCCTCTGCTGTACTTTACATCCCTGTAACTTATTTATAACTATAAGTTTGTACCTCTTAATCCCCTTCAGCTTTTTGCCAATCTTCCCACCCTTCTGGCAACTATCAGTTTTTCTGTGTCTATGAGTCTATTCGTTTTGTTTGTTCATTTGTTTAGTTTTTTAAAATTCCCCATACAAGTGAAATGACAGTATTTGTCTTTCTCCATCTTATTTCACTTACCATAATACCCTGTAGGTCTATCCATGTTGTAGCAAATTGCAGGATTTCCTTTTTTCAGGTTGAGTAATGTTCCAGTGCGTGTGTGCGTGCATGTACACACATGCACCCACTTCTCCTTTACCCGCACACCTGCTGATGGACGCCTGGGCTGCTTCCGTGTCATGGCTATTGTAAATAGTGCTGCAGTGAACACAGGGGTGCATATATTTTGAATTAATGTTTTGTTTTCTTCAGATAAGTGCCCCGAAGGGGAGCTAGTGGATCCTTCTGTTGTAACCTTTGTTTTAAAGTTGATTTTGTCTTTTTTTAACTACATTTTATTGATTATGCTATTAGTTGTCCCATTATTTTCTCCCCTTTATTCCCTTCTGCCCTACACACCCCTTCCCACCAGCATTCCCCCACTTAGTTCATGTCCATGGGTCATACACATAAGTTCTTTGGCTTCTCCATTTACTTTACTATTCTTAACCTCCCCCTGTCTATTTTGTACCTATCATTTGTGTGTCTTATTCCCTGTACCTTTTCTTCCATTCGCCACCCTCCCCCTGCCCACTGATTACCCTCCATGTGATCTCCATTTCTGTGATTCTGTTCCTGTTCTAGATGTTTGCTTAGTTTGTTTTTAGGTTCAGTTGTTGATAGTTGTGAGTTTGTTGTCATTTTATTATTGTCATTTGATCTTCTTTTTCTTAGATAAGTCCCTTTAACATTTCATAATATAAGGGCTTGGTGATGATGAACTCATTTAGATTTACCTTATCTGGGAAGCACTTTATATGCCCCTCCATTCTAAATGATAGCTTTGTTGGATAGAGTAATCTTGGATGGAGGTCCTTGCCCTTCATGACGTTGAATACTTCTTTCCAGCCCCTTCTTGCCTGTAAGGTTTCTTTGGAAAACTCAGCTGATAGTCTTATGGGAACTCCTTTGTAGGTAACTGTCTCCTTTTTTTTCTTACTGCTTCTAAAACTCTCTCCTTATCTTTAATCATGGGTAATGTAATAATGATGTGCCTTGGTGTGTGCTTCCTTGGGTCCAACTTCTTTGGGACTCTCTGAGCTTCCTGGACTTCCCGGGAGTCTATTTCCTTTGCCAGATTGGGGAAGTTCTCCATTATTTTTTCAAATCAGTTTTCAATTTCATGCTCTCTCTCTTCTCCTTCTGGCACCCCTATGATTCAGATGTTGTAACATTTAAAGTTATCCCAGAGGTTCCTCAGCTTCTCCTCATTTTTTTGCATTCTTGTTTCTTCATTCTGTTCTGGTTGAATTTTATTTCTTCCTTCTGCTCCAAATTGTTGAATTTGTGTCCCAGTTTCTGTCCCTTCACTGTTGGTTACCTGTTGGTATTTTTCTTTATTTCACTTTGCCTAGCCTTCCCTTTTTCCTCTATTTTGTGATCATGCTCAACCATTTCTGTGAGCATCCAGATTACCAGTGTTTTGAACTCTGCATCTGATAGGTCGGCTTTCTCTTTATTGCTTAGTTCATTTTTTGGAACTTTGATCTGTTCTTTCATTTGGGCCATATTTTTTTGTCTCTGGATCACCTGTTCTGTTGTAAGGGGTGGAGCCTTAGGTATTCACCAGGGCGGGGCAACCCACATACTGCCTTGTGGCGCTGTATGTGGGTGAGGGGTCCAAGAGGGAACAATGCTGCCTTGTGCCTCTTGGCGGCTTTCAGTCACTTCCCCTGCTACCCATAAGCAAATTGGGTCCTTTTGGTGCTGGTGTCTGGGTAGGTGGATTTGTGTATGTTCTAGGATCCTGAGGGCTCCTTCAGTGAACTCTCCTGTGAGGCTGGGAGTTTCTTCCACTGGCACAGCCCCCACAGGTTTTTACAGCCAAAGGTTTTGAGGCTTTCTTTTCCCATGCTGGAACTCTGGGTTGCACAATCTTTCTGGTTCCCCTGTTGTTCCTCCCGGTTTATCCAGTCACAAATTTGGGACTGCCAGCTGCCATCTCGCCCACCTGGTCTCCCAGCCACCAACTTGCTGTGCATTCTCTCTGCCCTGGCTTCCCGTCTCCGTCTCTGTCCCTCCTACCAGCCTGGATGAATGTTTCTTCTTTAACTCCTGGTTGTTGGACTTCCATACAGTTTGATTTTCTGACAGTTCTGGTTGTTTTTTGTTTTTAAATATGTCGTTGTCCTTCTTTCGCTTGTGTGAAGAAGCAAAGTGTATCTATCCACACCTCCATCTTGGCCAGAAGTGTAAAGTCTATTTTGTCTTATATAGGTATTGCTATCCCAGCTTTTTAAAAATTGCCATTTTTGTGAAATATATTTTTCCATCCCTTCGCTTTCAGTCTGTGTATGTGTCTTTTGTTCTGAAGTGAGTATTATAAAGGCAGCGTATGTAAGTGTCTTGTTTTTTAATCCATTCAGTCACCGTGTCTTTTGAGTGGAGCACTTAACCATTTACATTTAAAGTAATTATTGATAGGTATGTAATTATTGCTTTTTAAATTTTTTTCATATTAGATTTGTAAGTGGTTGGTCTACTACCTTTGCTATATGTTTGCCTTTACTAGTGAGAATATTTTTTCTTTTATATACTTTCTTATTTCTAGTTTTAGCCTTTTCTTTTCCACCTAAAGAATTCCCTTTAACATTTCTTGTAATGCTTGTTTCGTGGTGATGAAAGATTTACATTTATTTTTCATTTGAGTCATACCAGATTTCTAATATTATACTAGATACCTCAAATATTATAGAAGTAAACTTTTTCCTATAGGTATTATTTAAATATATCCATTTTCTCATATATAATAAATACACAGTGTCTTACAAAGTTAAAAATTAATGGGACAAATTACTACTGACATTAAAAGCCATAAATTCAGTATCTGTAAGTTGGCATTTATGATTTCTAATTGTATTTAATTATATTTTCATTTATTGCAAAATTTCCCCAGGTTTCACTACCCTGGGGTACAATCAGGACAATTTGATAGTAACATTCTAAATTTCACTTCCTCTAGCCCCTGTCTTCATGATGCAGGAGATTGGGCTCCCCTTCAAATTCCAATCAGTTGTTTCTGGGAATCCCAAAGCTGTCCCATACGAATTCAAGAACCATGAATTCATCTTTAGGGATGAAATGTCATTATATATATATAATATACTTCAAAACAGAAAAAGCAAGTATGGGAGAATGTTGACAATGTTAAATGTAGGCTATGGGTATTAGATATTCATTCTATTTATCTGTAAGTTTGAAATTTTTAAAAATAAAATACTTTTTAAGACCAAAACACGTTGTATTTCCCTTCTTTTCATCTTTCTTCCAGCTATAAAAAAGTTTTCTTGAAACTAGGGCATTAAGTTGAATGTGTTTTCATTGAATCATATTGTATCTTTTTGGAACTCAGCTTAATAGAGAGGGCCTTCTCATTTTTCTGTTCCCAGTGTACAAGAAGGGTCAGACATACTCTTAGTAGTAATAGTGATTCATTATAGTGGTAATTCCTAGACAGGGTGGAAGTGAGGGACCCTTAAGGAAGGCCAGGTAGTGAGCATGGATAGTTTAAAAAATGTTTCATAGACAATTCTAATCAACCTCTGGAGAAGGGACCACAGGTCTAAAAGAAAGGAGGAGTATCAAATTCTAACTAAATGGAAAAATTCTTTTACAACTAATTTATTACTTTGAGAGTGCCACTCTAACTTTAGAAACCATCTCCCATGGCAGAACTTTCTCTTTAATTTTCAGACTTGAAACTAATCTTACAATATAATTGGACTCTCAGAAATTGTATGGTGATGAACTTTTCACTCCTTCTCCCGCTCCTCAGTCATAATTAGCAGGTGCTTGTGTGCTGAAGCCCTTGTGGGAAATTGGGGTAAATGATTTGTGAGGACCTGGAAATAGGGCTCTCACTTTGAGGTCCTCTATACCAACACCAAATTGTTTTTTCCTGGCACCTTCCCCACTAAGTTGTCTGAATCCTTTACCCTCAGTTTGTAGCGGTCGGATGAAAGAGAAGTGGCCTGCATCTAGGCAGCTGTCTAATTCAGTCCATCCACACATATCTGTTGAGCTCCTACTCTGCGCTATGCACTGCCAGCAGGAACAAAAAGGTCAGAGAAGATTTTCCAGTCACAAGCAGTTAGCCAATATACAATGGCTATGAAAAGTAGAAAGCATGTTGGTGGAATGTCAGTGTGAAAACTTTGAGCATTGGGAGAAAAACATGTTACCCAGTATCCTGGCATGTGATCGGTGGTTAGGCCGGCCAGAGGTGCTGCTGAGCTGCCTTGGAGCTGACACATGCCCAACCCCAAGCCGGGGATGGGGCATCAGTGGCCTGGAGTGCTTGTTTCAGGTCAGTCTCTTGGAGATGCTCTCTTAAAGCACTTTTTGCAGTGGAGAAAACAAGGGGATGCCAACGATGAGGGAAAAGCATGGTTATTTTAATTTTATTAGGTTTTTTTAAAACTGGCTGAACAATAGATGTGAAATTAAAACAAGAATTTAGGGAAAGAGGTACTGAAAGAAGGGAATATTATAATTACAAACTCAACAATAGACTAGAAACAATACTTTTATGCTGACTTAAAGAGATGATCATCAGGAAAGTCAAGTTCAAATGGCTGAATGATAATTTTCTTTTCAAAGTCATTATTACCATAATATTTTGAAATATTCATTTGACTATATAATATATTCATATTTTATGAACTGTGCCATTTATTGTAGATATTTATGTGGCATTTTCCGGGTTATATCTTCTACAAAGAAGTTAGGCTTAAGAAATTGAGGGACCAACAGCAGAACCAAAAATAGAAATATAGATGAAATTGCCTTTGCCTCTGCTGCCTCGTTACTTTTCTGGTTTTTCATTCCCTGCTATGATATCCGCAGTCCTCTTACTTTACTTATCTGGATTCTCCTCCCCATCTCACTCCTGGAATCAGAATTTAGTATAATTTAAGTAAAGAATGACTTCAGGGATTTACGTTCTCCCTCACCACAAGAATAATTTGTATAATCCCCATGAAAAAAGACTTCCAAATGTCATTACTGAATTTCATGTTCAGGGGGCCCAAGGGCTTTGGTTGTATGCCTGAAATAGATCCATGATTATTAACTTAACAAAGATTTACAGCTATGTGCAAAGGTGAAAAAGGGTTGACTTAGAAAAGTAGAATTCAGAATTCGGGGCACTTGGAATAGATTTGAATCAAACATGTCTACACCAAATAGATGTAACCATGTTTGTGTATTTATATGGTAAAGAGGGTGGCAATAACATAAGAGAAAATATACATCATTACCACTTTACAGTAGCCATGTACATATAATAAATGTGTTAATATATTAAAGAATGGATAGGAGGTACAGACGATTTTGGCAATCCTTAGCTGTTCCCACATATGAATGTATATTATTATGAATAGTTGCAAGTGATAAATTTGAATCTTTTTCAGCATATTCCTCAGTTTAGACTTTTAATTTATGTGGTTTTTATTTCTTCTTGGTAACTGAAGGATTTCTGTATGTTTTTTTTTTAAAGAAAAATCTCATTTTATGCTCTTGAGAAGGCAAAATCATTCAATTTAACAGTGGCACAGTGATCAGCAGACCTACAACCTTACAATCCTATCAGCATAGGGGATAATAATAATGCCATAGCACTTACGTTAAGAAGCTTTAAAGTAAGTGCAATATAACACAAAAATTTTAAGCTGTGGTTTTAACTTTTAAAAAATAGGTAATAGGCATACACAATGAAATTCCAAATTATATAAATGGTGTACAGTTCTTCCTGTCTGCCTCTCTCTACCGCCAGGTTATGCTCCCCTGATGCAGCCATTGGTCCCATTTTCCTGTGTACCTACCTCCCAGAGGTGGCCGGTGCATTGCATTTATTTATAATATTTGTTATTTTACTTATTTTAGATGACTCCAGAGTTGATGGTAAAAGCATGTACTTTTTATACTGGACATTTAGTAAAGACCCACTTTTGGTAAGAATGTGATTTCTTTAATACTATTTCTTCCTCTTTGTGTTCTTATTCTCGATAGTCTCCATTTGAAGATAATAGACTCACTTTTGGCCAGTTGTGCTGATTTTATCTATTTAATCATGTCTCCACCAATTTTATTTTTTATTTCTTTTATAATTAACTGGCTTTTACTTACTTAAAACATGTTCTTTATTTCTTCAAGGTGTCACTTTGTCTTATTTAAAAAATAAAACTTCAAAATTGAAAATATAGGTCCATAATTCTCTCATCTGAAAACTTTGGAGCCAGATATGATTGGGAATTTAGATTCCTTTTTAAAAATAATTTTTTGAAGGTAACCTCTGTAAATACTGTACATCTTATATAACATTTTTAGTGGTGTCTAGGTTGGCACATTGGAACCAAACATTTTGAATGTATTAGCATTTCTACAGTGAGATACACATTCTTATGAAGTAAAATGAAGAAAGATTATGAACAGTCATGTGTCAGATGCAGAGATTTTGATGCACAATTAGTCTAGGTCATGTCTGTTTTGCCTCTAAATGGGTTATGAAAAAATTGGTTTTGGATTTAAGAGTTTTCTGGGCTTCAGAAATGTAGAAAAGGGTAGTGCAAACTCAAAGGAAATGCAAGAACTGGCTAGAAATAAAGCAATAAAAATAATTTAATGATTTCTCTATATACAGTGTTTTTTGAGGAGGTGAGGTATTACTTTTTCTCTTTCTCAGTTTATTTAATAATGTATTGCCATAACATTAATATATTATTTTCTTTATTTTCTGTCTGTAGCAGTTGGAAAGACCTAGCAATACCTCATACAAATGAAGATGTTATTCTAACTGAAAAAATGGAAAGAGCAATGAAATATAACAATTTCAGACTTCAAAAATATGTATTTCATCACTGGCACTCGTATGTGAAAGTTCAAAAAGAGCAACTTAAAGGTAAATCCTTACATAGTAGCAATTATTTTCTGTATTCCTGTATTCAAAAAATAAAAAAAAAACACCTTAACAGTTAAGCATAGTTTACACTAGAGAATTTATTATTTTTATATCTAGAGACTTGTCAAGAAATATAAAGCCACTAATTAAAATATTTAATGAGTTTTGTCTCAAATTTTTTTTTTTGGTAATAGAAAACAGGAATATTTAAAATAAAATTATGTATGTATTTTTGTGATGTACACACAAATATAAACATAAATAGGGGTCTCCTATGAACTTTTTTTACATAATCGTTGGTATATTATAGATAGGCACCAAAATTGACTGTATTTTGCAGAGATCTCTGTATTCTTAATAGATATTTCATTTAATGGGTAACATAAGGAAATAAGGAAAATTATTAAAGAATAATAATTTTCTTTTACTTAAACCTTTTATAGTTGTAAGGAGTGGACAGTTCATATACGTGATCTTAAGGGCACGGATAGAGAACGCCAGGCTTTTGCTTAGATTTTATTCGGCTCACCAGATATTGATTTGTTTATGGCTGCTACAAATCAGAGAACCATTTCCTCTTGGTGATCTGCTGTCAGAGCAGATCCTCTGAAGGCTTTAACAGGAGGGCAGTGGGCTCTGCTTCTGATAGGAGACAATTACTGCAGCCAAGGAACCTCTGCCTTCGGTGAGCGGTTCCCCAGGCCTGCCTCGGTCATCCTCCTTTCTGGCCCCTGTATTTGAGCTTTGGGTGATCTATTTAATCAGAGGACATTTACCTAAATCAGGATACTACTTCATAATTGTATTTCTATGAATAAATTTGGAAGTCCTGGTTTTACAAAGAACAGAATTGTATAGAAAAGAAATTACCTGTCCAGAAAGTATCCAGCCATGTACCATGAAATATAGAGACATTTATTGAAGAAGATAGAAGATACAAGATACAAGAAATATTGTACATAGGACAATGATGCCTCGGTCCCCTTAAAGTAGGCACCTTGGAACCCCACACAGTTCTCCCAGTCACCATCAGCTGCTCCATCGTATTTTCCTGAATCTCATCGGTGGTCTGCAATCTCTTCCCTTTCAAAGGTGATTTTAGTTTTGGGAAAAGCCAGAAGTTGCAGGGTGCCAAATATGGGCTGTAGGGGGACTGAATCACCTAAGTGATTTGATGTTTCATCAAAACAGTCTGCATGAGACATGATGAATGACTGGGTGCCTTATTGTGATGAAGCTACCAATCACCAGTTGCCCATAGCTGCAGCCTTCTGAATCATCCAAATAGTTTCTGTGGAGGAATGCTGAAGCTTAACGCAAAATCTGATGCAGATTTGTTTGCTCTATTTGCTCAGCCATTTTGAATGTGATGGCCATACAGTACACATGCTCACTCAACAGTATCTACTGCCTCACTGACAAGTACAGTGAAGTCGTCATTGTTCACGCACGTGCATTCCAGTCCACTCTCCTTGGCTGACAAGTTACATTGGTGTTGCACAAACCGTTCTCATCATATTAACAGCAGCTGGACATTTTCTGGACAGACCTTGGTATATACACATCTTGACATTTTATTACATCTACTACATCTTAATTTCTAAGGGAAAAGGTGATGTTTACAGGTTAATAAAGTCTCAGGAGTACTATCTACTGTAGTAAAAAGTAATTAATTTCAGATATAATTAAAATCAAACAAAAACTATTAGACACAACATTGGTTTATATTATAAACATGATAGTATATCAAACACTTATTTTGGAAATAGCTTTAACAATATGCAGTAATCTAATAAATTTTTTTCAGATATACTATTGCGGATACAACAGATATTCCACTATAACAAGCTAATAATTATCCTAATTAAATGGAGGGATAAAGCAAGATATAAGTATCAAAAGAGAGAAGCTGATCTGGTACGGTATATTGGAAACTTAATATTTTAGAAACAAAATTTTGCTGTTATATTGATGTTGCCTCAAATAGTAATACTATGTGTGGAAAAATACTAAAATTCTGACTATTATGTGCTTTAGATGGGGCATTTGTTCTTTTAACTTAATAATTTAAATTTCACTTCAGCTACACAAAAGATTTCCTAAGAAAATCTCTTGTTTCTTTTCAACTATGAACATCAATGAAAAATTGTTTAATATTTTGTATAAATTTATTATAAAGATACTGAGGATTTTTAAAGCAAGTATTTAGATAGATATAGATATTTAAAATGGAAGAGAAACTATCTGATATGATTATAATAGAGGAATAAATGATAAAGATGGAGTAAATGTATTTTTTCTAGTGAGGTTAAATGGATATTTATTCTTTTTAAACATTCAATTTAATAAATTATAATCTTAATGTTAAATTATTTTTAAAATTACTAAATTGCTAAGCTTAAAGGATCACTCTTAACTGGGACACCCACTAGGGATTACAGTAATGAAAATGGATGACCTGAACAAACTCCTCCAAACTTAAAAGTAGCTCTAATTTGCTTAAGCTGTTAATATATTATTTAATGTTTTAGAATATTCATAGTAACTCCAGGATTAGACATAGAAACATGCTAGAAAATTTTGTAGTTAATTATTAATATTCTTTGAAATGCAAAGTTGGGATAAAAAGAAAGAGAAAAATAGGAAGAAATTAAACCTTCTGTTTTGTAGCTGCCCCTGTGGAAGGCAGGATCAATGCCTCCCAGCCAAAGTCGGTTCAGATGTTGATTCTGATGATACTACACACCTTTGGAAAGAGAGTGTGGAAAGATTTATTGCTCATATATGCTTGAGCAGTGCTAGAGTCTGTGGTGGATATGAAATGTCTCAAGCATAGTTCTTGCTCCTTAGAAATTTATCATCCACCGGTATTGAACTGGTTGCAGGATGTCCTCTAGAATTTGCCTTTTGTGGAGTACCTTTTCAATGTTGCCAGTTAAGCAGTTACACTTTGGGTACTACTTTAAGTCTGCTCACTCAGTGTTTTCCCCCAGTCTGTGTACCCTAGAGTTTCGACTCCAGTCCTACAGGTCTCACATTGATTGTCTAATGGGGAAATAGGTAACAGTACATGACCAATCTGCCCCTTGCATACCTCCCTTAAACTGAGCATCCCTGACAGCAGACGGTATGGTTCTCTTAAGCATTTCCATACACTGAGCATAATGTTTTGCACACAGCAGATATATATTAATATATGTATAATAATGCATAGTATGTATAAAATAATAGCATTGTCCTTAATGTGCATGTGTACGATAGTATAGTTAATTGGGTATTTAGAGAAAACATTTTCTAGCTATGCGATTTTTGGCCACACAGTCATTCTGCAGGTCCATACGGAGAGTGAGGGTGGTGGGTGTGTGTTGGGAGGGGACTCATGGAGCATCTCTGCATGCTAGTTTTCCAACGCTTGCTCTTCCTTAGACTCTAATACATAAATTACATGTATTATATTTTATATTACATATAAAAATATGCAATTATATATTATATATTATATAATGTAATATATATAAGTTTGTATATAACATCTATAAATGAAATTGTGTGTGTGTGTGTTTGTGTGTGAATGTGTGAAACACTTATTTACCCTCAAGGCTTTTTCCTTTGTTACGCAGTTTTCAAAACTCTATGAAAAGTTAAAATTGGGACTTTCTGTAATGATAAATCAGGCAAATTCCCAAATTCTTTCTTTCTGACTCTTCTTTTGATTTCTGTGTTAACTACCTCCCTTTCATGCCCCAAATATTGGTTCTGTTGTTACCAGAATCTTGACACCATGGGCTTCAGCTTCCTTATTTATAAAAGAGGAGGCTGGGCCACATTTCCAAGGTGGCTGCCATGCCAATGTTGTTTGACAACTAATGGAAATGATCTGTAATGCTTTGGTCATTCAGAGAATATGACACATGCTCTGGATAACAGTAATTTATGTACTGATGATAATAATAATGTTTAACACATACTATCATTGTGCCAAGCATTGTGCTGTGTATACATCATCTCATTTAACCCTTATAACAAGTCCATGGAATTTGTAAATTCTTTTCATGGCAGTTGTTAGAACATGAACTTCAATTGAAAAAATGGAGAAACAAGATAAAATACAAAAGAGCTGCTGAAGAACAAGTCATTCCTCCTGAACAAAGTCTGTCTGAAGACTCTTTTGTAGGTGAGATTCCTGAATGTGACATTTCACTATTACCAGAAAGAGCAGTGCTACAGGTTCGTATGAATTTGTCTTAACTAGTTATTTTCACAATGTTTGTTTAAAGGGTGGTTTTATAAACCTTACATGAATGATGGAAGCCATCTTTTGAGGAAATATATTTTTTACAATTAGCTATGGACTCTCTCAATTTTTTGGAGGTTATCCATTTGGATGGCTATTAGATAAATATAACAATCAAAAATGGAGAAATTAAAGCTGTAGAAATAAGATGAAAAGAATGTTTCTCCTTCCTCCTTCAAACATATATTGTCATTTAAGGTGCAACAAATTTTTGATACCCAATGCTTATCATTTAATCTCTAATTCTTTAATCTTAAAGTTATGCCTCCACTCTGGAATGTTCATGGGACTTGTCTTATTGCAGCTTTCAGTTAGTTTAAATATTTATGCATATCATTTCTCTTTTTTTGACTGTGAATTCATAAAAGGAATCATGAATCTGTATCTTCCAACTCATTGAAGTGATCTCTGAAAAATAAACCCTAATTCCAATTACTGGTTATATTCTGTCCTATTTTGATGGGTAAGTAATTGCCACTGTCTGGGACTACCTGGTAAATGGTAGAAGAGTTGTAAAGTAGCACCTTATTCTGGTTGATGGCAACTTTACATTATAAAATCCCATGTATTAAATCCACCATTCTAAATGTACAGAATTGAGCTGAACTTATTTTGGGGGACAAGATCTATATCATCTGTATCTATATCAATATCTATATCCTCCATCTGTACCCGTATCTAGTCTTGCACTTTATGTATATCATGGAGTTAGGATAAAGATATTTTTGCCATTATTCCATCTTTATATATTACCTGCTCATATCTTATTCTCTTTAAAACTTGAATTCCTATAATTTTATTACTAGTTTGTAATAGCTCTTAACATATTGGTAATAAGAATCCTTTGTCTGGAATATATTTGAGATTCTCCTACCCCCACACTCGATGTTTGCTTTCAGTTTTGCCTGTGGAGACTTTTGACAGACAAACTTTTAAAGCTTTGTGTAATAAAGTCTATCCCAGTTGTCTTAATTATTTCTTTTTTTATATCACATTACTATGTCATTCTTAGCTCTTTTTCTAAGCCATACACCACACTCCTTCCTACAGTTGTGTAGCTGTTTTTTGTCTTTGAACTCCTACACTTTTGAATGTTTCTTCTTAATTTTATCAGTGGCTGCTCTAGGGTTTACAATATGCATTTTCAAGTCTTTGAAACATAGGTTTTTGAGACATAAATCCTTCATGCTTCCTGACTGCCTTTTACTTAGGAATAGCTTCAGCTGGCCTAAAACCTTAGGCGCACAACGGAACCAGCTGAAGGCGGTGCACATGAAACTATATGGCTTGAATGAAGAAGGATGGAGGAGAGCAGTGTGGGAGAATGGAAAAATGACTGACCTGCACAACCAGGAATACCACCTAGGGAAACGGCTTCACCATGGCAATGAATGCCTTTGGTGACATGACCAATGAAGAGTTCAGGCAGCCGATGAATGGCTTTCAAAACCAGCACAAGGAAAGGAGAGTGTTCCAAGAACCTCTATTTGCTGAAATCTCCCCAGTTGTGGATTGGAGAGAGGAAGACTATGTAGCTTCTGTGAAGAATCTGGGTCACTGTGGTTCTCGTTGGGCTTTTAGTGCAACTGGTGCCTTTGAAGGACAGATGTTCCAGAAAACTGGCAAACTTATTTCAATGAGTGAGCAGAACCTTGTGAACTACTCTCAGCCTCGAGGCAATAAGGACTGCAATGGTGGCCTGATGGATAATGCATTCCAGTGTGTTAAGTCCAGCAGAGGCCTGGACTCAGAGGAATCCTATCCATATCATGGAAAGGTTGGATCCTGCAAATATAAGCCCGGGAATTCTGTTGCCAATGACACTGGCTTTGTGGAGATCCCTCAGCAGGAGAGATCTCTTATGAAGGCAGTGGCAACTGTGGGGCCCATCTCTGTTGCTCCAGATGCAAGCCATTTTAGCTTCTGGTTCTATAAAGAAGACATTTATTATGATCCACGCTGCAGCAGCAGAAACCCAGACCATAGCGTTCTGGTGGTTGGCTATGGCTTTGAACAAGCAGAATCAAGTAACAGTAAATATTGGATTGTCAAGAACAGCAGGGGTGTAAACATTGAGGGCATGAATGGCTATATACAGGTGGCCAAAGACTGGAGTAACCACTCTGGAATTGCCACCGCAGTCAGCTATCCTACTGTGTGAAATGATGGTGATAAAGAGTGACTTGATTGAGAATAAGCTGTCCAGAGGAGGAATTTTATCTTAAAACTGACCACATTTTAATGCATGGGATAAAACACTTGAATCTTGAAGGTCCAAGTTGTGAATTGAATTCTGTGATGTTTTACATTGCTAAAATGTTACCACTTCTTTAATTATTGCTGTAAACAGCTTTGTGTGATTAACTTGCCTAGTAACTTTGAAATTTTATGTTTTAAAAGTTTGTATAAAGTTTTACCTTTTAAAATAAAACAATTTTATATGCAGAAGAAAAAAAGAAAACTGAATCTCCTTTGTTGTCCAAGAGACACATAACTGATCATACAGGTATCAGCATGAAAGGGTTGTCAGGTAGAGAACTGAGACCCCCAAGTTTTGTTAGACAACCAAGGCATTTTTTCTGTCAACAGCTTGGTTGAGAACTGTACTATTCGAGAACCAAGACTATTGAGAACTGAGGTTTGACTGTATTTACTTATTTGCTCACTCCCCCTGTGTATAACCAGCCATCACCCTTTAGCCCCTGTCCTCTCCCTGTGGATATCTTCCTCATCCTGCTTAGCCTTTGACATTTCTTATCAGGTTGCCCTCTTATGTAGAGACCTTCCTCACACTGCATGGGTTCTGATATCCTGGGCCAGATACCTTTCTCACTATGTAGCTGCCTTCCTAACTTTGAGCTGAAAAAAAAAAAAAGCAAAAACCCTGCACCAAGTTTCTTCCTACATAGATGCCCCCTTATCCTACTTAGGTGCTGACACCTGTGCATAGGCTGCCCCTCTTTGGGGTGCCCTCTTACACCCTGTAGGCTCTTTACCCAGGGCTATGCCACCCCCACCCTGCCTCATAGTCACTTACCATATCCCACTTGGCCCTTGGTATTGTACCCTTCCTTGGTTCACCCTCCTTGTCCTGATCAAGCTCTGACATCCCACTCTGGTTGCCTCTTTTTAGGGACAGCATCCTCTTCCCTCTTTGGCTCCAATGTCATCCACTGGGTTATCCTTCCATATGGATAGAGGTTCTTCTCATCTTGCTTGACTAACTTTCCAGGGAATGTTTTAGCTACTCTAAAAGTTTTATTTGGTTCACTTAAAAGATTTCCACTTTGCTCCTTATGAAGTTCATTTTTATTTTAAATCTTTGAACATTTTTATAATAGCTGTTTTAAAGACTCTGCCTACTAGTCCTATTCTCCCTATAACTTCTGTTTACTTTTTGAGTTTTTAATTGCAGTTGACATACAATATTATATTAGATGAATTTCAGATATACAACATAATGATTAGATATTTTTGTACCTTACAAAGTGATCACATCAGTAAGTCTAGTAAACATCTGACACCATACATAGTTATTACAATATTATTGACTATATTCCCTATACTGTACTTTACTTCCCCATGAGTGATTGCATAACTGGCAATTTGAACATCTTCATCCCTTTCTCCTTTTCACCCATTCCTTCAAACCCCCTCCTAACTGACAATCATAAAAATGTTCTCTGTATCAATGAGTTTGTTTCTGTTTTGTTTGTTCATTTGTTTTGTTTTTTAAATTCCACATATAAGTGAAATAATTTGGTATTTGGCTTTCTCTCTCTGACTTATTTCACTTACCGTGATACCATCTGGGTCCATCCATATTGTCTCAAATGGCAAGATTTCATTCTCTTTATGGCTGAATAATGTTTCATTGTATATATTTGCCACTTCTTCTTTATCCATTCATCTATTGATGGGTACTTCAGTAGGTTGGTTATTGTAATTAATGCCTATTTGTTTTTGAATTAGTGTTTTGGGTTTAAAAAAAAATATCCAGAAGTGAAATTACTGGGTCATACAGTAGTTCTGTTTTTAATCTTTTGAGAATCCTCCATACTACTTTCACAGTGGCTGCACCAGTCTGCATTCTCACCAACAGTGCGCGAGGGTTCCCTTTTCTCCACATTGTCACCAACACTTGTTTGTTCATTTATCGACGATAGCCATTCTGACAGGTGTGTGGTGATATCTTATTGTGGTTTTAATTTGCATTTCCCTGATGATTACTGATGTTGAACAGCTTTTCATATGTCTGTTGGCCATCCTCTGTATATCCTCTTTGGAGAAATGTCTGTCCATTTTTAAATCATGTTGTTTGTTTGTTTTTGGTGGTAAGTGGTATGAGTTTCTTTTATATTATCAATGTTATCCCCTTATCAAATGTGTCATTGGCAAATATTTTCCTTTGCTGTGGAAAAATTTTTAGTTTGATATAGTTCCATTTGTTTACTTTTTCTTTTGTTTCATTTGACAAAGGAGACATATCCAAAAAAAATATTACTAAGAATAATGTCAAAGAGTTTACTGCCTATGTTTTCTTCCAAGAGTTTTATGGCTTTGAGTCTTACATTTGAGTTTTTAGTCCATTTTGAGTTCATGCTTGTATATGGTATAAGAAAGTGATTCAATTTCATTCTTTTACATGTGTCTGTCCTGTTTTCCCAACACCACTGAATGTCTTTGCTCCATTGTATATTCTTGCCTCATTTTTCCCAGGTTAATTGACTATATAGGTGGGTTATTTTTGGTTTTTCTATTCTGCCCCATTGATCTATCTGTAGTATAGTTTAATATCAGGTAGCATGATCTCTCTGGTTCTTCTTTATCAAGATTGCTTTGGTTCTTCAAGGTCTTTTGTGATTCTATATAAATTTTAGGATTATTTGTTCTAGTCCTGTGAAAAATTCCATGGGTATTTTGATAGGGATGGCATTGAATCTGTAGATGCTTTTAGTACTACGGACATTTTAATAATGTTGATTCTTCCTATCCATGAGCACGGAAGATCCTTCCAATTATTTGCATCTTCTTTTCTTTCTTCAATGTCTTATAATTTTCCACACATAGGTCTTTTACCTCTTTGGTTAAATTTATCCCTAGGTATTTTATAATTTTTGACGTAATTATAAATGGGATTGTTTTCTTTACTGAGAAAATAAATATGTAAGGGAGACACCCATTCAGCTTACTTCCCGACCCTTTTCCTCCCTTTCTTTTCCTGATCTCTCTACCCTCTTATTAAATGTACCATCCACATCCTTCTTTGCTTCCTTTTCTATTCTCAAGAGATTTTGCCTATGTAATGTACAATATTTATATCAGGAAACGTTGTACATTATTTCTTTAGTTTCTTTTCCTTAATTTCTGCCACAGATAGTGATGCACTTACTTTTAGACCATTATAAATATCAGTTTTGTGTCAATAAATAGTAGTTGACAGAAAGTTGCATAATTAACCTGAACTATGAGACAGCTTCTTAACATAATTTTTGTTGCCTCTTAAACAAAGCACTCAATGGTTCACTTGTACTTAATCATTTTGGATTTCTAGGACTATGTCTTATTCATGTTCCCTGATTTATAAGCATACAAAAATATTTAAGTGAATGAATATATCATTCAAATAGCACTTTATGCTGCACCAGTTCAAGATTAAGAAAGAAGGTGCAGCTCTATAATAAAAGCATCAGTGTTTTCCCCAGGCCATTTCTTTTGTTTATGAAAGTCAAATCTCTAAACAATTATTGATGAGTTCACATAAAAGTTAAGCTTTCAATAACTATAAACGTGTTCTAGTGCTGGTTGAAACAGAAGAGAAAAGGGATAAAGTTTTGGAAGATCTTTAGGCTTCATAGGTTTTTCCAGGACACATTATCTTCTTAGGACCCTTCATATAGATGATTTAAGGAAAACCAAAAAACATTTATGTCCGTTGTCTAAGAAGCTGATTGATTGGTTTGCAAACTCTTCAGTATGCTCCAAAGTGTCTATTTTAAGCATAACATTTGGGTCTAGCAATTTTCTAAGTACTGCCTTCACCTACCAATGTAAAGAAACATGATTGATGGTGGGGCTTAAAGAAATAGGTCCTATTTGTTTTTTATAACACAAAGCCTGAAGGAAGACAATGCAAGGCTGCCCCTCCACAATGCCAATAAAAATGGAATCCTCCTATCTTTTCACTCCAGAATCCTTAGCACCTTCTTGCTTATTGTCTCATGGCTGCAATGTGGCTACTCCACTTTCAGCCTCATATTCAGCTACCAGGCCAGAGTAAGGGGAAGAGTCACAGTGATAGAAAGCAAAAAGGTTGCCTATCTTTGTTTATTAGAAAAGCCAACATTTCCCCAAGACCTCACAGTCAAGACTTTCATTGAGATTCTGAGCTTCTGGTCAAGATGGAGGCATAGGTAGTTATGCCTCACCTCATTGCACAACCATAAGAAGGAACACAACTAACTTAAAGATGAAAAACACCCAGAACTGCCAGAAAATCACCCATAAAAACACCCAAATGGTACAGAAGTCCAACAACCAAGGATTTAAAGAGACTATATTGATCCAGAGGAGTAGGAGGGGAAGAGATGGGGAGTCAGGGTGGAGAGGAGTCAGTATGGCAGCAGCAAGCTGGGGGTGGAGAGGCAGAGAAGTGATGGTGGCCAGCTGAATGGTCAGCCCCACATTCATGTGTGGTGGATAAAAATCAGGGGGACACCTTGTGAGCAAGTGAGCCCATTCCCAGGCCAGACTGTGCAGCCCAGGGCTCCAGTACTGGGGAAAAATAAAGCCTTATAAACCCAGTGGGGGTTGGGGTGGCATAAGAAACTGCTGGAACATACACAAATTCACGCACCCTGGGAACCACAACCAGGACACCAGCTGGAGGGGTGCCAGTTGCATATGGGAAGTGGGTGAAGTGGCTGGAAGTGGGTGAAGTGGCTGGAAATGGGGTGAGGGCCAGACAAGGCCCCAGAAGTCAGCCAACAGCAGCATTGTCCCCCTCTTTGATCTACCCTACACACACAGAGCCACTGGTTGCCCCACCCTGGAGAATACCCAAGGGTCCAGCCTACATGACTTAACAGGTGCACTGAAAAGGAATCAAAGCAGCTCTACATAGTACACAGACACAGGGAGGCTGCCAAAATCAGGAGACAAAGAAATATGACCCAAATAAAGGAGCAGAACAGAACCCCAGAAAAAGAACTAAACAAAGTGTAGATAGCCAACCTATCACATGCAGAGCAGAGGTGAAAACACTGGTGATTAGAATACTCAAAGATCTCATTGAATATGGTAAAAGCATAAGGGAAGAAATGAAGGCTCTACCAAGGGAAATAAAGAACAATCCACAGGAAACCAACAGTGAAGTGAAGGAAGCCAGGATTCAAATAAGTGATTTGGAACATAAGAAAGAAATAAGCATTCAACCAGAACAAAACAAAGAAACAGGAATTTAAAAAAATTACTTTTGGAGACTTCCAGCCAAAATGGAGGCATAGGT
The DNA here is from genome assembly GCA_004026545.1 of Mormoops blainvillei. Lineage (NCBI taxonomy): Eukaryota > Metazoa > Chordata > Mammalia > Chiroptera > Mormoopidae > Mormoops > Mormoops blainvillei. The sequence continues at coordinate 117,488 of PVJD01004069.1, read as the reverse complement.
AGATACACTTTGTCTCCTCGCACAACCAAAAGAACAAAAACAACAAATTTAAAAACAAAAAATAACCAGAACTGCCAGATAATCAAACTGTATGGAAGTCTGACAACCAAGAAGTTAAAGAAGAAACATTCCCTCGGGACGATAAGAGGGGTGGAGACGGGCAGCTTGGGTGGAGAGGACGCAGCAAGGCAGCAGCCGGCAGTGGCTGGTGGGCTGGGTGGTCCCACACTTGCGGACAGATAAATTGGGAGGAACAACTGGGAGGTGAGAGAGAGGGGCAACCCAGTGTTCTGTCGTAGGAAAAGAAACCCTCAAAACCTCTACCAGTAAAAACCTGTGGGGGCTGCGGCAGTGGGAGAAATGGCCAGTCTCACTGGAGAGTTCATTTGAGAGACCCACAGGGTCCTAGAATGTACACAAACCCACCCACCCGGGAATCAGCACCAGAAGGTCCCTGTTTGCTATGGATAGCTGGGGAAGTGACTGAAAGCCAGCCAAGAGCCAAGCAAGAAGCATTGTTTCCTCTCTGACCCCTCTTCCACATACAGCACCACAAGGTAGTGAAGTGAGTTGCTCCGCCCTGGTGAATTCCTAAGGGTCTGCTCCTCACAATATAATAGGCATGCCAAGACAAAAAAAAAAAAATGGCCTAAATGAAAGAACATATCAAAGCTCCAAAAATGCAACTAAGCAATGAAAAGATAGCCAACCTGACAGATGCAGAGTTCAAAACACTGGTAATCTGGATGCTCACAGAAATAGCTGAGTATGGTAAAAAATAGGGGAAAAAGTGAAGGCGATGCAAAGTGAAATAAAGAAAAATATACAGGGAATGGAAACAGGGACTCAAATCAATGATTTGGAGCAGAAAGAAGAAATAAACATCCAAACAGAACAGAATGAAGAAACAAGAATTCAAAAAAATGAGAAGAGGCTGAGGAACCTCTGGGACAATTTTAAATGTTCCAACATCCAAATCATATCGGTGCCAGAAGGAGAAGAGGAAGAGCAAGACACTGAAAACTTATTTGAAGAAATTATGAAGGAGAACTTCCCCAATCTGGTGAAGGAAATAGATGTCCAGGAAGCTCAGAGAGACCCAAAGAAGTTGGACCCAAGGAAGTACACACCAAGGCACATCATCATTACATTACCCAAGATTAAAGATATGGAGAGAATCTTCAAAGCAGCAAGAGAAAAGGAGAGAGTTACCTACAAAGGAGTTCCCATGAGACTATCAGCTGATCTCTCAAAAGAAACCTTACAAGCAAGAAGGGGCTGGAAAGAAGTATTCAAAGTCATGAAAGGCAAGGACCTACATCCAAGATTACTCTATCCAGCAAAGCTGTCATTTAGAATGGAAGGGTAGAGAAAGTGCTTTCCAGACAAAGTAAAGTTAAAGGAGTTCATCATCACCAAGCCCTTATTAAATGAAATATTAAGGGGACTAATCTAAGAAAGAGAAGATCACAACTGTGAACAGTAAAATGACAACAAACTCACAACTATCAACAACTGAACCTAAAAAGAAAAACAAAAACAAAACAAACTAAGCAAACTGCTAGAACAGGAACAGAATCACAGAAATGGAGATCACATGGAGGGTTATAAGTGGGGAGGAGGAGGGAGTAGAATAGGGTTAAAGGCAAAGGGAATAAGAAGCATAAGTGGTAGGTACAAAAATAGACAGGTGGAGGTTAAGAATAATATAGGAAAGGGAGAAACCAAAGAACTTATATATATGACCCATGGACATGAACTAAGTGGGGGAATACTGGTGGGAGGGGGTATGCAGGGCAGAGGGGAATAAAGGGGAGAAAATAAAAAAAAATTAAAAATGTATAAAATGACTTTTTTTCACAATGGTTTTGCCATCAGAACATAGGTGTCAAGAATACCACCACTAAAAGCCAAAATGGGAAAGGAAAAGACTCTCATCAACATTGTGGTCATTGGACACGTAGATTCTGGCAAGTCTGCCACTACTGGTCACCTGGTCTACAAATGTGGTAGGATTGACAAAAGAACCACTGAAAAAATTGAGAAGAAGGCCACTGAGATGCATCAGGGCTCCTACAAGTATGCCTGCATCTTGGATAATGTGAAAGCTGAATGTAAGCAGGGTACCACCATTCATATCTCCCTGTGGAAATTCGAAGCAAGTATTATGTGACCATTGTGGATGCCCCAGGACACAGAGACTTTATCAAAAACATGATTACAGGCACATCTCAGGCTGATTGTGCTGTCCTGATTGTTCCTGCTGGTGTTGGTGAATTCGAAGCAGGGATTCCAAGAATGGGCAGACCCATGAGCATGCCCTTCTGGCTTACACACTAGGTGTGAAACAGCTGATTGTTGATGTTAACAAAATGGATTTCACCGAGCCTCCCTACAACCAGAAGAGATATGAGGAAATTGTTAAATAAGTCAGCTCCAACATTAAGAAAATCAGCTACAAACCTGATGCAGAAGGATTTGCACCAATTTCTGCCTAGAATGGTGACGACATGCTGGGGCCAAGTGTTAATGTGCCTTGGTTCAAGGGCTGGAAAGTCACCCATAAAGATGACAATGCCAGTGGATCCATGCCGCTTGATGCTCTGGGTTGCATCCTGCCACCAACTCATCCAACTGACAAGCCCCTGCATCTGCGCCTCCAGGATTCTACAAAGTTGTTTGTATTGGTACAGTTCCTGTGGGCTGAGTGGAGACTGGTGTTCTCAAACCTGGCATGGTGGTCACCTTTGTTCCAGTCAGTGTTACAGCTGAAGTAATGTTTGTTGAAATGCACCATGAGGCTTTGAATGCAGCTCTTCCTGGGGACAATGTGGGTTTCAATGTCAAGAACGTGTCTGTCATAGATGTTCATTGTGATAATGTGGCTCGTAACAGTAAAAATGACCCACCGATGGAAGCAGCTATCTTCACAGCTCAGGGAATCATCCTCAACCATCTAGGCCAGATCAGTTCTGCACATGCACCTGTTGTGGACTGTCACACAGTTCATATTACTTGCAGATTTGCTGAGCTGAAAGAGAAGATTGACTGTCATTCTGGGAAAAAGATGGAAGATGGCCTGAAGTTTTTGAAATCTGGTGATGCTGCCACCATTTATATTGTTCCTGCCAAGCCCATGGGTGTTGAGATCTTCTCTGACTATCCTCTGGGCTGCTTTGCCATTTATGACATGAAATAGTTGCTGTTGGTGTCATCAAAGCAGTGGACAAGAAGGCAGCTGGAGCTGGCAGTCACCAAGTCTGCCCAGAGAGCTCAGAAGGCTAAATGAATAGTATCCCCAACACCTGCCACCCCAGTCTTAATCAATGGTGGAAGAACAGTCTCAGAACCCTTTGTCTCAGTTGGCCACTTAAGTTTAATAGTAAAGGACTGGTTAATGATTCCAATGCATCGTAAAACCTTCAGAAGGAAAGGAGAATGTTTTGTGGACATTTGGTTTTATTGTAAGTGTGGCAGTTTTTAATTTATTAGTTTTTAAATCAGTGCTTTTCAATGGAAGCAACTTCACCAAAATCTGTCACAGAATTTTGAAACCCATTAAAACAAAGTTTAATAAGAAACCTGTGTGTTCTTTCAGTCAAAACCAGAGGCGGATTTAACAGCAGATGCATTGAGCACCCACCCTGTGCCCCGACTTCTGAAGGGCCCTGCAAAACCCCAACTTTATGCTTTTTTCTAATGATGCCAAATTTGGTTTCATATGTGCAATACATATATTGTATTCAAATTTTATTGGAAATAAAACATTAATAGTACATAATATTTTTTAGTTATTTAAAAATATGATTAATTTGTATTTTTATTTTCCCTGTCTCTCTCTTTTTTTTAAGGGACCCAATATTTTCTTCTGTACCTGGGGCCTAACCAACCTTAATCCATATCTGGTCAACACTGTAAATTTCTTTTATATTACTCAGGTTAAAAGACTTAAGACTAGCCCATAACCTATTTCTGGTGTTAGATCTACTGATGATTTAGAATAGGATAATTCTGTTAGGGTTTTTGTCTGGGTGGGGACTTTTCTTTTTCACTTTGTCCTAAGGGGAGGAACCTATTTACATAGCAAAAGCTATGGGGGTGGGGTGCTCCGGTGCAACACTAAATAGGTTAGGACAGATAAGCAAAGTAACTTTGTATATGTGTAAGCTAGCTTATAAAGGCCAAATTCTGGTATATTAAAGTTCCATGTGTTTCATATAAAAATTTTGTAGTTAATATCAATATTGGGTAAATTTGTTATGTTAAATTTTAGTTTCCATTTTTACTGAAATGTGAATTCATGTTTACAAGTGAAGAGATGGCTTAAAGAACTTAAAATGAAGCTTAGGTAGTATTGAGCACTGTCTTGCTACAGTTAATTGTATCTAGATTCTAGGAAAAATAAATGATACTGGAAAAAAAGATTTTAAAAAATGAGGAAAGTTTAAGAAGACTCTGGGACCAACATCTAAATCATAGGGATGCCAGAAGGAGAAAAGGAAGAACGAGAAACTGGAAACTTATTTGAAAAAATAATGAAAGAAAACTTCCCTAATTTGTCAAAGGAAATAGACATACAAGTCCAGGAAGCACAGAGAATCTCAAACAAGTTGGACCCAAAGAGGTCCACACCAAGGCACATCATAATTAAATGCCAAGATTAAAGAAAAGCAGCAAGAGAAAAGGAGACAGTTACCTACAAAGGAGTTCCCGTAAGACTATCAGCTGATTTCTCAAAAGAAACCTTACAGGCAAGAAGGGGCTGGAAAGCAGTATTCAAAGTCATGAAAGGCAAAGACCTACATCCAAGATTACTCTATCTGGCAAAGCTGTCATTTAGAATGGAAGGGTAGAGAAAGTGCTTTCCAGACAAAGTAAAGTTAAAGGAGTTCATCATCACCAAGCTCTTGTTAAATGAAATATTAAGGGGACTAATCTAAGAAAAAGTAAATGATCTCAACTATGAACAGTAAAATTACAACAAACTCACAACTATCAACAAAAATATACAACTGAACCTAAAAAAACAAAAACCAAACCAAACTAAGCGAACTGCTAGAACAGGAGCAGAATCACAGAAATGGAGACCACATGGAGGGTTATAAGCAAGGAGGGGGAAGGGTAGCATGGGGGAAAGGGTACAGAGAGTAAGAAGCATAAATGGTAGGTACAAAACAGACAGGGGGAAGTTAAGAATAGTATAGGAAGTGGAGAAGCCACAGAACTTATATGTGTGACCCATGGACATGAACCAAGTGGGGGAAAGCTGGTGGGAGAATGAGTTCAGGGTGGAGGGGAATAAAGGGAAGGAAAAAATGGGGCCACTGTAATAGCGTAACCAATAAAAAATATATATATTTTAAAGACAGCATTTCTGTTTGCCAATAAAAGATGTGTTGGTTGTAGTGAAAAGGCAAAACCAAACCAATCAACCAACCAACCAAACAAAAAAACCTCACACAATTGCAACAGATAAGAAGTAAGAAAATATTTAAGAAGGTAGTACATAAAGGAACTTTGGTTTAGTATTTTTCCATCTCCCAATTCAAAGAGATCAAATATGCCGACTAATAAAGAACCAAACTACTCAGAGTTTGCAAACCATCTCATAATGTGATCCAGGGTCTAAAAGAGACTTTAAAATGCAAACTTCAACAGTTTTGACAAACTATGAACTTGTATGTTTTCTCATTAAAAGATTCAATTTGATAATATAGTGATTTAAAAAAACTCCCAGCTCAGTTGCTCAGTTGGGTTTATGCCCTGCCTCAGCCATTTATTAGAAATATGACCTTGGGCAATTTGAGTCCTCCTGGCCCTTGCTCTTTTTTTTTAAAATTTATTTTTTGTTTTTGCCTCTTTTATTTGAGAAACTATGAAATATCTTTCAAAGGAACACATTTTATCATCAGTGAAGTCAAAATTATTCAAGATATTAGGATAAAGGTTTGTATTTAGGAATTGTGTCCTGTTATGCATTCCACCACGTCGCTTGGTATGACTTAAACTTAACAGAGTTCAAACACTACACTATAGCTTTCAGATGATGAAAAGCAGTCTGGGAACAAAAGATAAACAGCTTCTGAGATGTTTTCCTTTTAGACTTACGCAACATACTCATTACCATCAAGTAACTCAGTGAGATAGCTTTTCTTCCTTACTGTACATTTTTTTGACTGCCTTTTAACATAGGTTTTATTGGGTAAGATTTGAAATTTTTTTTTGTTTTTGTTATTGTTGTTCAAGTATAGCTGTCTCCACTTCCCCCACCACCACACTCCCCCACCCATTCCCATGTCCCACTCTCAAACCTACCCCCTTTGGTTTGTCCATGTGTCCTTTATACATGTTCCTTGATGGCCCTTCCCCTCTTTTCACTTATTATTCCTCTCTCCCTCCCCTCTGGTTACTGCCAGCTTGTTCTTTATTTCAATGTCTCTGGTTATATTTGCTTGCTGGTTTGTTTTGTTGATTAGATTCCACTTATAGGTGAGATCATAAGGTATTTGTCTTTCACTGCCTGGCTTATTTCACTTTGCATAATGCTCTCTAGTTCCGTCCATGCTATTGTGAAGAGGAGGAGCTCCTTCTTTCTTTCTGCTGTGTAGTATCCCATTGTGTAAACGTGCTGTAGTTTTTTGATCCACTCATTTACTGTTGAGCACTTAGGTTGCTTCCAATACTTGGCTGTTGTAAATTTTGCTGCTATGAACATTGGGGTGCATAGGTTCTTTAGAATTGGTGATTCAGGATTCTTAGAGTCTTTTATCCACCTTGTATTTACTTTTGTGTATGGTGTAAGTTGGTGGTTGAATTTCATTTGTTTGCATGTGCTTGTCCAGATTTTCCAGTACCATTTGTTGAAGAGGCTATTTGTACTCCATTTTATGCTTCTGCCCCCTTTGTCAAATATTAATTAACCATAGAGACATGGGTTTATTTCTGGGCTCTCTATTCTGTTCTGTTGGCCTGTGTGTCTGTTCTTATGCCAGTACCAGACTGTTTTGATTACAGTGGCCTTATAATATAGTTTGATGCCAGGTATTGTGATCCCTCCTACTTTGTTCTTCTTTCTCAAAATTGCTGCAGTTATTAAGGGTCATCTATAGTTCCATATAAATTTTTGAAATGTTTCTTCCACATTTGTGAAATATGTTATTGGTATTTTAATAGGGATTTCATTGAATCTATAAATTACATTGATATTATGGACACTTTGATGATGTTAATTCTTCCAGTCCATGAACATGGTATATGTTTCCATTTATTTGTTGTCTTATTTAATTTCTTTCTTCAGTGTTGTATAGTTTTCTGAGTACAGGTCTTTTACCTCCTTGGTCAGGTTTATTGCTAGGTACTGTATTTTTCTTGTTGCTATGGAAATTGGGATTTTCCCCCCCTGATTTCTAATTCTGATATTTCATTGCTGTACAAAAATGCTTTCTATTTCTGAATATTGACTTTGTATCATGCCGTTTTGTCAAATTCACTTATTAGGTTGAGTAGTTCTTTTGGTGGAGTCTATAGGGTTTTCTATGTATGCTATCATATCATTTGCCAACAGTGACAGATTTACTACCTCCTTTCCAATTTGGATGCCTTTTATTTCTTTTTCTTGTCTGATCACTGTGACTAGGACCTCCAATACTATGTTGAATGGAAGTAATAAAAGTGGACATTCTTGTCTTGTTCCATATCTTAGTGGGAAAGCTTTTAGTTTTTTCCCATTGAGTATGATATTGGCTGTATATTTCCCCATACATGTCCTTTATTATGTTGAGTTATGCTCCCTCTACTCCCTCTTTGCTGAGAGTTTTTATCATAAATGGGTGCTGTATATAATCAAATGCTTTTTCCACATCTATTGATATGGTCATATGATTTTTGTCTTTCCATCTTTTTATGTGATGTATTACATTTATTGATTTGCAAATATTGTACCATCCTTGCATCCTGGGATGAATTCCACTTGATCATGGTGTATGATCTTTTTAATGTATTGCCAGGTGTGGTTTGCCCATATTTTGTTGAGGATTTTAGCATCTATGTTCTTCAGTGATATTGGCCTGTAGTTTTTTTCTTTCTTGTGTGTTTATCTGTTTTTTGGATTAGGATGATGCTGGCTTCATATAAAGAGTTTAGGAGTCTTCCCTCTTCTTGGATTTTTTGGAATAGTCTGTGAAGGATAGGGGTTGGCTCTTCCTTAAATGTTTCATAAAATTGTCCTTTGAAACCATCAGGTCCAGAGCTTTTGTGTGCTGAGAGTATTTTGATTACTGCTTCAAATTCACCAGCTGTTAGTGGTCTGTTCAGGCTTTCTGCTTGTTCTTCATTCAGTTTTGTAAGATTATATTTTTCTAGAAATTTGTCCATTTCACCTAGGTTTCCAATTTCTTGGTATATAGCTGTTCATAGTAATTTCTTACAATCCTTTGTATTTCTGTGGTATCAGTTGTAATCTCTCCTCTTTCATTTCTGATATTGTTTATTTGGGTCCTCTCTCTCTTTTTTTTATGAGTCTGCATAAAGTCTTGTTGATTTTGTTTATGTTTTCAAAGAACCAGATCCTGGATTTATTGATCCTTTGAATTGTTCTTTTAGTCTCTGTGTCATTCAGTTCTGCTCTGGTCTTGATTATTTCCTTCCTTCTGCTTCTTCTGGGCTTTGTTTCCCGTTATTTCTCCAGTTGTTATAGATGTTGTGTTAGGTTGTTTATTTGAAATGTTTCTACCTTTTTTAGGTAGGCCTGTATTGCCATGAACTTTTCTCTCAGGACCGCCTTTGCTGTGTCCCATAAGTTTTGGACTTTTGTATGCTCATTTTCATTTGTTTCCAGAAACTTTTCAATTACTTCCTCGATCATTTGTTTTATGCCATGCTATTCAATCTCCCTGAATTTGAGTGCTTTTGAGTTTTTTCCTTGAGGTTGGTTTCTAGTTTCAGGCCCTTTTGGTCTGAGAAAATGCTTGATATGATTTCAATGTTCTTAAATTTGTTGAGGCTTGTTTTGTGTCCTATCATGTGGTCTGTCTTTAATAATGTTCCATGTGCATTCAAAAAGAATGTGTATTTTGTTTCTTTGGGATGAAAGGTTCTGTATATACATATCAGTTAAGTCCATTTGACCTAGGGCATTGTCTAATGCCGCAATATTCTCGTTGATATTTTGTTTGGAAGATCTATCCATTTTCGACAGTGGCATAGTAAAATCCCCTAGTATAAGTATATTGCTGTCTATATCTTTCTTGAAGTCTTCCAACATTTTCCTTATATATTTGGGTGCTCCAATGTTAGGTGCATAAATGTTTACAATGTTTATGTCTTCTTGATAGATTCTTTCTTTGAGTATTATGAAATGTCCTTCTGTGTCTCTTTTTATAGCTTTTGTTTTGAAGGCTAATTTTGTCTGATATAAGTATTGTTACCCCAGTTTTTTTCCCTGCCCATTTGCTTGGAATATCTTTTCCCAACCCCTCACTTTCAGTTTGTATAGGTCCTTTTTTCTGAGGTAGGTCTCTTGTAGGCAGAAAATGTTGGGTCGTGTTTTCTATCCAGTCAGCTGCCTTATGTCTTTTGACTGGAGCATTTAATCCATTAACATTTAAAGTTATTATTGATAGGTCCTAATTTATTTTTCCCCCTTTGCACCTTTGTTCTCTCTCTCACTTTTTCTTCCTCTTCTTATAGCAGTCCCTTTAGCATATCTTGCAGTGCTGGTTTGGTGGAGATGTATTCTTTTAGCCTTGTTTTATCTGGGAAATTCCTTATTTCACCTTCCATTTTAATTGAGAGTCTTGCTGGGTAGAGTAGTCTTGGTATCAGGCCTTTGTTTTTCATTACTTGGAGTATTTTTCTTGCCATTCCCTTCTGGCTTGTAGTATTTCTGTGGAGAAATCAGCAGCTAACCTTATTGGAACTCGCTTGTATGTTACTCCTTGTTTCTCCCTTGCTGCTTTTGAGGTCTCTCTTTGTCTTTAAAACTTGTCATTTTAAATATGATGTGTCTTAGAGTAGATCCTTTTGATTCGGACCCTCTGTACTTCCCAAACTTGTATGGTTCTTCTCTTCTCCATGTTCAGGAAGTTTTCTGTCATTTTTTCAAGCAGAGTTTCTATCTCTTGCTCCTTTTCTTCTCCTTCTGGTATTCCTATGAGTTGAATGTTGTTGTGTTTCATGTTGTCTTCCCATTCCCTTAAACTATCTTCATATTTTTTTAGCCTTTTTTCATGCAGTTGCTCTACCTGGGTATTTGTTTCTACCTTGTCTTCCAGCTCACTAATTCAGTCCTCTGCTTCATCTAGACTGATTTTAATTCCTTCTGGTGTGTTTTTTATTTCGGAAATTGTATTCTTCATTTCTACCTGGTTCTTGTTTATAGTTTCTGTTTCCTTTTTCATACTGTTATATTTCCCATTCAGTTCCTTGTAGTTGTCTGTGAGGTCCTTGAGCATCCTTATAGCGATTCTTTTGTATTCTATATCTGATAGTTTGCTTGCCTCCATTTCATTTAGCTCTTTTAGCGGGGAGTGTCCATTCCTTTCATTGCAGGTTCTTTCTTTGTGTCCCCATTTTAGGTGAGTCTTTTTCTTTGTTTCTGTGATTCCTGATGCTCTGCATTGCCAGCTGTCTCTGTAGGCTGAACTTCTGTGGTAGGATTTCTGTGGGACTCAGTGGTATGGTCTCTTTGATCTCCTTGTCTGGATATTCTAGGGTTGCCATTTCTCCCATTTGTGTGGGCTCTCTGAAACTTGGGTTTACCTGTTGGTGGCTTCTTTGTTGGTGGGTTCTCTTCTCCAGTGAGTTTACTGGTATTCAGAACTCTCGCCTTATCTCGTATGTGGTCAGGGGCAGGGCCAAGGCAAAATGCATTAAGACAGTGGAAGGGTATTCTATTGGATTGAAAGTATCAAAAAGTAGAGGATAGGAGATTCTTTGGAGAAGTACAGCAATAACCATGATATTTCACCCAACTAGACACTTTTTATAAAAGGTGAAAAAGAGATAAGACTCTTATTAAAGGGGAAAAAGAATGTGAGCTGACTCCAGAAAGCAGAGCATTTATGCGAGGTTAGATGGTAAGATATAGTGAGAGTAAGGGATAGAAGCTTGGAAAAGTGTGCAAGAATAAAGTTAACCACAACAGTAATAAAGTTCAGGAAGATAGTGAGATGGATCAAGACCAGGGAGGGGTGCTGTGTGGGATTTGGAACAATAATATAACAAGAAATATATAATTTGAATAAAAAGAGAAAAAGTAAAAGACCGAGAGTAGTGTGTTATCGGAATATGAGTAAAGTGAAAGAAGTAAAATTAAAATGCATTATGAAAGAACAAAGAAAACTAGTCAAACAATGAAATCAAACAAACAAAACAAAGAAAACTAAATGGAAAGAAGAGAAAAAATTAAAAATAACAAAAAAACCTCTGCAAGTTCTGAAGGATATCAAAAGTGAAATTTGTCTCAGTTGTTGATGTTAGCCTTCTGATCTCTCTCTGGATTTGTCTTTGGCCTTTCACAGCTCCAGGTCTTATTGTCTTACACTTGCAAAAAAAAAAAAAAAGAAAGAAAAAGAAAAAAAAAAGCCTCCTACTTACTTTAAACCCTCCAAGCAGATTCTGCTGGTCTTCCTGGATGCTGCAGGCAGAGGTGGGCTGGGCTCCATTTTTTTTCCTTTACTGTGGTTCTGCAAGGATTGAGGCTCTGTCTGGGCTACAGTATTCACATGTGCCCAGCCTCCAGCCCAAGCCTTCAGAGCAATGTACTGCTCACACTGTCCATACAGTCCAGGCTGGTGCCTTTAATCCACCTCTTTGTGCAACCCTTTGATTGGTCTGTGAAGTGCACTGAGTGGGAGCAACTCACACCCCTCCTCCTCCTCCTTTGCTGACCAGGGTGCTGCATGCATGCAAAGTCCCTTCAGGGCAGTTTAGTTTCCGTATTAATTAAGTCTATCTGGGGAGTGCTACCTCTCTGAGTTTCTGTTTCCCTGCTTCAGTCAATTCATGAAGTGCCCTGATTTGGAGCAAATCACACCTCTCCTCCTCCTTCTTTGCTGGCCCAACCTCTGCACTTGAGAGGTCCTTGCACAATGGCTGAGAGCCTTTTTTTGAGTGAATTCCCCTTGGTTATGGGCAGTCATTACCAATAAGTTCCTGGCTTTTCACATAGCCCAACTCTCTGACCAGTCCCACCACTGTCTGGGTCATGATCAGTCATGGCCCAACTCTTCAATTCCAGGTGTCACCTGGCTCCCCAATTTCTCTGGTACTGTCCCAGCCAGTGATCACAGTTCCAGCCAGGGAATGCCACCTGCTGTGTGTCTCCCACTGCATCATTATGCCCCCAGAGACTTCAAGTATCCAGATCTCTCCTGACATTGGTCTGTGGCTTCCCTGCTCTAGGAGAGGAGGGATCTCCCAAATTACAATCCTGGACCTGGCTCTTCTCCAAAGCTCCTCTGGCAGCTGCAGTTGCTGGCACAGAGCCCAGGGACCGCAGCCGCTGTGTTCCCCAGGGCAGGGCCTGAGGACCTTCCCATCAGCTTATAAAATCTTACTGTCCGTTTTTAATGTCTTCTGAAATCATTGGCTTCCAAACTTCATATAAGCTGGGATTCCACTGGCTGTTCACTCTGTTCTTCTGAAGATCACCTACATGTCCCAGCTGGGTATATGAGCAAGTGGGTTCAGCTCCCACCTACCTTGCTGCCATCTTCAAAGTTCCTTGCTCTTTAAAGCATTGCCATTCTCATCTCCCTCACCACACTTGAACCTTATGGAGAACAGTTTATGTTGGAATAATTGAAGTTTTAGAATTCCTTTCAGAAAACCTCATTTCAGAATATCAGATACATGTGGAATTATTGGGGATGTTGCTCGGGACAGTGAAAATCATTGCTAGTTTTTGCATTTTAAATATTACTTTCTGATATTGTCACCATAAGGGGAACAGCCCTAGAGTGCATCTGCATGGGCTGGTCTATAATGTGTGGGTTCTTGACTTTGTGCAGGAAAGATTTCATAACACAAGTCAGGGTGATTTTGAGAGTAAGTTTATTAAACCTGGGGACAGTGAAACAAAGAAAGGTCTTTCAGAAGAGAGCCTAGGAGGTGCTCTGATTTGGCTCCCCAGAAATGTTATAAGAAAGACATGAAGAGTAAAGAATAAAGAGCCCAGAAAGAAATAAACTCATGTGTCCATGGTCACTAATATTTGACAAAGGATACAAGAACATAGAATGAGGTAAAGACAGTTTGTTTAATAAGTGGCATTGGGAAAATAGACATGCAAAAAATGAAAGTAGACCACTTTCTTATACCATGTACAAGAATAAACTCAAAATGGATTAAAGACTTAAATGTTAGACTTGATACAATAAAAATCCTGGAAGAAACATAGGCAATAAAATCTCAGACATTTCTCTTAGCAATATTTTTCCTGACATATCTCCTCAGGCAAGAGAAACAAACAAACAAAAAACCAAGCAAATAAATAAATGGGACTACTTCAAACTAAAAAATTTTTGCACATAAAAAGAAACCATAAACTAAATAAAAAGAAACCCACTGAATGGGAGAACATATTCACCAATGATGCATCTGAAAAGGGGTTAATATCTTAAATTTATTAAAAACTCATACAACTCAACACCAAAAAACCCCAAATAATCCAATTTAAAAATGAGCATAAGCCCTGAATAGACACTTCTTCAAAGAGGACATAGAAATGGCCAATAGACATATGAAAAGATGCTCAGTGTCACTAATTAAAAAAAAAAAGAAGTGAGCCAAGGTGGAGCTGCTGTTAGCTCACTGGAAATTCAGAGAAAAAGAGAATCTTAGACACAGGTTCAGGAGGTTAGCCATGCATGAGCTGCCATTGCCCGTTGCTTCCCTGGTTGCAAGTCTCATGGGGACCCTTAAAGTTTAGGAGAAAGTAAAAAGTTCATACCTGAGAACAGGCATGGGTGTGTTCCAGAGAGAGGCTGGGCTGATATCCTTTGTTTGTGGGTTTTTCATGTCTCTTCTGTGGGCAAAAATTTTAGGGGAGGTTTTCAGCAGATTATTCATCAGCTTTCTGGGTACATTTTTAATATGCTGGCACATCAAAATGAGGGTACAGGGAGTTTGGGATTATTATCTGGCCAGCTTCACTGCTTTACTTCTATCTTAGCTCTGTCTGTCTTTAATCAAGTTTTCATTTTTTGTTCCCCTCACTTTATTCAACCTTGGGTTTGGCTGACATATATAGCATTAATTGAGTCTCTGCCCTCTATTTTCCTGACCAGGGTGATTTGAGCTATATATCCTGTTGTCAGAGAGGAGAGGTATAAACCATTTGTTCTCAGGTGTCCTTGGTTAAGGAAGATAAGGTCTTGAAACTCACTAACTGATGTAAACTGGTCAAATTGCTTGGCCTTGTTTAATTAATATGTCTCAGTTTCCTCATTCCATTTGCCCAGGAGTTTTCCTAGCTTGTTACTATCCTGCCTCAATACCATGTCATGGGTTTTGATCTGGCTTTAGGTCCCTTTTCCCAGCCTGGTTTTCTCCCTTCACTTCCATGTGGAATAATGTAGAGGACTTTGGGGATCAGATTTCTAGAGTTTTCCAGAGTGGTGAAACCATCAAAATTTTTGTGCTAAGTTTTTGCTTTTTTCAGGAGGGACAGCTGAGGATCACTGAAATTAAATGACATTCCCAAAGTCAAACAACTATAAAACTGAAACCAGAACCTGATTTCCCTAAATCCTTGGCTAGAATTATAGCCTCTATATAATTTTATTTATTCTTCTTGGAGAATTCTAAAGTATATATATATATATATATATATATATATATATATGAATATTTTACTCAAGACAAAAAACAATAATTAAAAAACATTGTATATCTGTTTAGTTGTACTACCATTAAAGAAACATGAGTAACTGTTTCTTTTAAAAATGATTAAGTTTTGATATGACTAAAGCACATTATTTGGGTATATACTCAAATTTTTATTAATATAATAAATTATCAAGAATGTCCTTTAAAAATGCATAGGTAATATGACAGTGTATTTATAGAATAGTGTAAAACTAGAAATTAATGATTCTAACACTTATGTGTTGAATGGTTGATTTTGTTGAGCTTATTTATGCAGATTTCCAAAGTTAATTTTTTAAAAATTATACTTTATTGATTATGCTATTACAGTTGTCCTGTTTTTTTCCCTTTGCCCCCCTCCACCCAGGACCCTCTACTACCTCAGACAATCCCCCCCAATTGTTTATGTCCATAGGCCATGCATATAAATTATTTGGCTCCTCCACTTCCTACACTGTACTGTTACATCTCCATGGCTATTTTGTAACTACCTATTTGTACTCTTAATCCCCTCACCTCTTCACCCATTTCCCCACACCCCCATCCCATCTGGCAACCATCAAAACACTCTCTGTATCCATGATTCTGTCTTTGTCCTTCTTGTTTGCTTATTTTGTTTTTTAACTCAATTGTTGATAGATATGTATTTTTTTTTTGCCATTTTATTGTTCACAGTTTGGGTCTTCTTTTTCTTAAATAAGTCCCTTTAACATTGATATAATAATGGTTTGGTGATGATGAACACTTTCAGATTTTTCTTGTCTGGTAAGCTCTTTATCTGCCCTTTAATTCTAAATGATAGCTTTGCTGGCTGGAGCAATCCTGGCTTTTCATGACTTTGAATATTTCTTGCCAATCTGTCTAGCTGACAAAGTTTCTTTTGAGAAATCAGCTGACAGTCTTATGGGAACTCTTTTGTAGGTAACTATCTGCTTTTCTCTTACTGCTTTTAAGATTCTCTCTTTATTTGTAAACTTTGGCATTATAATTATGATGTGTCTTAGAGATGACCTTTTTGCATCAATCTTGTTTGGGACTCTGTGCTTCCAGGACTTGCATGTCTATTTCCTTCACCAAATTAGGGAAGTTTTCTTTCAGTATTTTTTGCAAAGAGATTTTCAACTTCTTGTTCTTCCTCTTCTCTTTCTGGCACCCTATGATGTGAATGTTGGACCTCCTAAAGTTGTCCCAGAGGCTGCTTACATTATCCAAACTTTTTTGGATTCTTTTTTCTTTTTGTGGTTCTGATTGGTTGTTTTTGCTTCCTTATGTACCAGATCATCAATTTGATTCTTGGCTTTATCCATTCTACTGTTGTTTCCTTGTAAATTGTTCTTTATTTCAATTAGTGCATCCTTTGTTTCTGTTTGCAACTTTTTAATGCTGTTGAGGTCATCACTAAATTTGTTGAACATCCTTATAACCAGTGTTTTGAACTCTGCATCTGATAGATTGCTGATCTCCATTTTGTTTAGTTCTTTTTCTGGAGTTTTGATCTGGTCTTTCATTTGGGCCTGCATGCACCTTTGTCTCCTTGTTTTGGCACTGTCCCTATGTTTGTTTCTATGTATTAGGTAGAGCTACTTTGACTTTGTGTCTTAGTAGCATGGTCTAATATAGTAGGTATCTTATAGGGTCCAGTGGCACAGCCTCCACTATCAATGTGCACCCTTCGTATGGACTGAGTACACTCTCCTCTTGTAGTTGAGGCTTGATTGCTGTGGGCAGGTCAATGGGAGGGATTTATTCAGGCAAGTCAGCTGCAAGGGTAGGCTGTGACCACTTACCACCAACCTCTGATGTCCGTGGAAGATAAGCTGTGCAGGTGCAGAGTGGTGCTGCTCCAATGTGGTCTGTAGCTTCCCATTGAGCGTGCTTGCTCTGGGGCTTCCAGTGTGGTGCAGGCCAAAGCCAGCCCCAACTTGCGTCCTGCCCAGACCCACCCTGCCTGAGCTATAAAGCAACCTGAGATGACTGCTACTTATACAGCGCTTGGAGATTCCCAGGCAAAGCTAAGCTGTGAATCTAGGCTGGCTGCTGCTAGTGTCATGCCAGGGTCTCACTGAGGCCAGCTATTGCTTGCTTGTTTGGATTTAGGAAGGTTGCAGCATGAGCCAACACTAGCCATTCAATTGGAAAATCAGCTTGTGTGGGCCTATAACTTGGATGGGGCAGAGTCTCTGGGCATCTTCATGATGGGTCCAACAGTGTTAGCCAGGTTGATGGAATCTCAGCTATGGCACCAGCTTGCCAGGTCTGTAGGGGGAGGGTTTAGAAAAGGGACGATGACCTCTGCTCACCTTGATGCCAGATATATCAGTTCCTCTCTGTTTGCCACTGGTGCCTTTCAAGCTGTTACCCTGGTTCTGGATCTCAGAGGGGGTGAGTCTGAGTAGGTAAATCTGTGTGTGGGCTCTTTAAGAGGAACTGATTGGGGATCTAGTAGTTTCTTCCACCAACTCAATCCCAACTGGTTTTTGCAGTCAATAGTTGTGGGTACTTATCTTCCTGGCACTGGAACCCTGGGGTTGGGAGCCTGGTGTGGGCTTGGGACTCCTGGCTCCTGAGATATTCCTCCCAATTTTTTGAACCAGCCCATTCTGCATCTGTGCCCCTCCTACCTGTCTGGATGGATGTGGATGTGGTTTCTTTAATTCTGTGATTGTCAGACTTCATTCAACTTGATTTCTGATAGTTCTGAGTGATAGTTGTTCTATATTTTAGTTGTAATTTTGACGTGGCTGTAGGAAGAGTCAGGTTATATCTGCCCATGCTGCCATCTTGACTGGAAGTCTGCAAAGTTAATTTTTAAATCATAGTTTAAAAGTGGCATTTAACTTGATGGCTTCTTTGGTCAACTAATTTTCAGGGACTTGAGAAACTAAGGTGAAAAACATAAAAATGTAGTATGAGTTATTTACAGTTTTTGAAAGTATTAGTTTTTAAAATAAACTGAGATTTGTTCATTTAGATTGCCTAATGTTTTGAAGGAATAATTTTAAAAAGCAAGGAGGAATGGGATACAATTTTAACTTACTTGGAAAACACTTTTAAACTGTAGACTTCATTTTCAGCCTCAGTTACATCAACTCACAAAAACAAATCAGGTTCTGTTTTATAATCATTTTTTAGTATCACTTACTCATTAGAAAAGTCTGCTTAGTTAGCAGATGGTAGGGCTCACACACTATCAGTCAAACCCAGAGCTAGTGGGAGGCTTGGCAAAGACTAGTTTCCGTGAAAATGCAGTTTTTTTGGTATGTGTGTAGTTTGGCAAGTAATACAGAGAAAAGCCTTGTGTTGATGAATTTGGAAAGTCTAAATAATATAGTTAAGTAATGCAGTTGTCTTAAAATGTAAAATTGCTTGATTAGTTTTAAAAATACAAGTAGTGTCTTAGGGCTGTTTTTCATTTTAAACTACAACTTTTTGTTTGTTTGTAAAAGATATGTAGAACCTAGACTTGCAGAAAGTTATAAAATCACCTTCAGATTTTGTAGTGCTGGTGACTCATCATCTCACTTGGAATAAAAAGCCAACAAAAGCCTGGATAGCTATTAAAACTCAAATCAAGTTGTAGGAGAAGAACCAGATGGTTCAGGCCTTTTGGATTAAATTACTTAGAATTGCTAAACAAAAGAGTATTCTCAATGACTTTTTTAATCCATGTTTTGATAACCTCAGGGGTCAGTCTGACCTCAATTCAACAAAGCAGAGAATAGTTCAAGGTTTCATAAGCATGTGGGACATTTCCCAAACCACATTGCCCTATCAAGGAAATATATGTGTGTTGGCTTGATTTGTGGTGTGGGTGAAAAAGCAGATGAAGCAAAACATCTAAAAATTGGTTTAGGATCAGTTTGATTTTGGTAGAAGATTGCTATGCCCATAGACCTTGCTTTCATCATGCCAGTAATTAGTAATTCTGTCTAAATTAAGTAGTTTATAATTGATCTTGCTATAGTTTTAATAACTTTTAAATTGTACAGGATGCACACTAATTGCAACCACCCTTGTGAAATGATACATCCATTTGAAGGATGAAAAACTATACACAGAGACAGGCAGCTACATAGATATTGAGAGTATGTGCTCTGGAGTCTGGATGGGTGATTCTGTCACCAGCTGTGTGACCTTGGGTTTGTTGCTTAATCTTATTCTTTCTAAATTGTATTATTTGCCAGGGAATAACAATAATATCTCTTGCATTTTCTATTATGAGGAGTAAATTAATTCATATATATGAAGTGCCGAGAACAATGCCCAGCATATAGTAATTTCTCAGTAGAAGTCACTATTATTAATGTGTTGAATTTAGGTGACTGAATGATGAAGCCACTGGATGGCGAGACATGAAGACTGGCTTCTAAGCTTAGCCCTTCTGGCTCACTGACTTCCCACATAGTATCTAACTTCTCTCAACCTCAGTTTAAAGACTTTGAAAACACTTAGAAAAGAGAATGTACTTGTGGTTTCTTCTGTAAATGAGAGGAGGATGGGTTAGATGGCCTCTAGAATCACTTCTAGCTTTAAACATCTCTAAATCTTGGGGGGAAGCAAGCAACCCAGAAGAGGAAAATGTAAGGAGTAAATGCAGAGAATCCTAGAGGGCTTTGCTCATGTTCTTGTCCTGTGTATAACTCTTTTCCATTTCACTGTTAACTTGACTAGGTTTTTCTCTTTCTTTACGTCTCAGTTTAAATGTCACCCATAAAAGTACCCTGTCTTAACTACCCAATATAAATTTAATGCCTGCTATTTTGCCTGGTTCTTTTCCTTCACAGCACTTTTTACTATAAATTGCTATTATTTTAACAACATCTTGTTTTTTGTCTACACTCCATAAATTGTATGCTTTTAGGGTTCAGGAATTACATCTGTTTTAATTTTTGATCCTCAGCATCTAAGAAATTGGCACAAGCAAGCACTCAATCAAAAATTTATTTCATTTATTTAACCACTATATTTGATGCCCATAATGTACAAGGCTCTGTTTTAAATATTGCAGAAATAGCAGTAGGTTAGACAAATAGCCTTGCTCTCATGGGGCTTATATTTTAGTGCAAAGAATCAGATAGTAAAAAAATAAACAAATATACAAGAACGTGTCATATAGAATTAAATAATATGAAGAAAATAAATCAGGTTATTTACCTTTACCAAAAGAAGGAAAAACAACAACAAAAAAAGGCAAAAAAAAAAAAGAAAAAATAAACAAGGGGTTCCTTGCTCACCAAAGAAATCTTTTGTACTAATTAAATTTCTTGTCCAATGAAAAATGTGCTTCTTATTTTTCTTTAGTTCTCAGGAGTTAATATGCTTAATAAAAGTATTATGCAAATTAAAAACAAACAAGCAGTACTAGATAAAACTAAAAAGCATGTATACAGCAAAAAATATATAAATAAATAAACATAAATAAAATGAAAAGGCAACCTATCAAATGGGAGAAAATATTTTCAAATCATGTATCTGATAAGGTGTTAATATTCAAAATATACAAATAACCTATAACTTAACAGCAGAAAATTGAGAGCAATCCAATTTAAAAATGGGCAGAGGATCTGAACAGAAACTCTCTAAAGAAGACACACAGATACTAACAGACAAAGGAAAAGTTGCTCAAAATCGTGGAAATACAATCAAAACCACAATGAGACGTCACCTCACATCTGTCAGAATGATTATTATAAAAAAGAAAAAGCCCAAACCAACAAGTAAATGTTGGTGAGAATGGGAAACAGGGGAACCCTAAGTAAGCATTGTTGGTGAGGATGTAAATTGGTGTGGTCACTATGGAAACCAGTATGAAGGCTCCTCAAAAAATTAAAAACTGAA
Organism: Mormoops blainvillei; assembly: GCA_004026545.1. Taxonomy (NCBI): domain Eukaryota; kingdom Metazoa; phylum Chordata; class Mammalia; order Chiroptera; family Mormoopidae; genus Mormoops; species Mormoops blainvillei. Next base: position 96,782 of record PVJD01004069.1, on the reverse strand, counting down.
CACTTATATGACCCAGAAATTCCACCTCTAGGTAGTCATCTGAATGAAATGAAAACATTAACTAGAAAAGATATATGTACCCCTATGTCCACTGCAACATTATTTATAATAGCCAAGATTTGGAAACAACCTAAATGTCCACTATGGATGAATAGACAGAAAAGATGTAATGTATACGCACAGTGGTATATTCTTCAGCCATAAAACGAAGGAAATCTTGCCATTGGCAACAATATAAACATCTTGAGAGCATGATTGTTAAGTAAAATAAGTCAGAGAAGGACATGTACTGTATGATCTCACTTATACATGGAATCTAATCAAAAACCAAAACCCAAACTCATAGATAAACAGAGAACAGGTTGGTAGTTGCCAGGGACTGGGGAGGGGTGGGCAGAAGGGTGGGTAAAAATGGTGAAGGGAATCAAAATGTATAAGCTTCTAGTTATAAAAAGTAAGTCATGGGGCTTTAATATGCAGTATGGTGTTGATAGTTAATAATACTGTATTGTAATTTGGAAGTTGCTAAGAGAGTAGACCTTAAAAGTTCTCATCAAAAGAAAACAAATACTTGCAACTATGTATTGTGATGGATGTTAAAATGTGGTGATCATTTTGCAATATATACAAAAATTAAATCACTGTGTTGTACACTTGAAACTAATATAATGTTAAATGTCAATTATACCTTGATTTAAAAAAAGAGTGGCTGGGGTGTGCTAGACAGTGCTGTTAGGGAAAGCTTCTCTCTGTGAAATATTTGTTGAAAGAACTGAAAGAAAAATAAAGCCGTGAAAATGGGAGAAACATTTCAGGGTGGTTGAATAGGTCAGTTTGGCTAGAATGGAGAATTTATGTTGGGATTAACAAGACAAAAATTGGAATGATGGGATGGGGCTATATTGTTGAGGCCTTGAGTGTGCACTCAGGAGTTGGGCTGTTCTCTTTACCCTTCACCTATCTTCTCTCTCCTACTCCTGCCCTGGTTGGGTCGAAGGGGTTAGGTAAAGTCTGGAGGCAGAAGGGGTCTCCTCTAAGAATGAGCACTAGGATAGCATCAGTGGGAATGAAAAGGAAAAGGCCCATGTGAGAACCAAAGCTGAATTCTGGAACCAGCACTCTGTGGAGTTGAAAGGGTGAATGAAGAGGTTTATAGGATAGCATTAAGCCTGGGTGACTAGATGGGTGGGAAGCTCAGAAGCAATAAAGTCAGAAGCAGAGCCAGGTTCTTTATTGATCTTAAATGCATGACTCACACCACTCACCACTTATTCTTGACTCATGCTTCCTGTCTTGCCAAGTGTTTTTCTTTCCATACCATACAATGTTCCGTTGAAATGGTTGGTTGAGCCTAATTCATTTTAGCAGTTTACCATCTGTTCTAGATGGCTTGGGATTTACATTCAAGGAATTTACCAATTAACTGAAGAGTTTGTGTTTTATGATCAGAAGACAACTCTCCTTTTATTGCACTACAAGATAAAATTAATTAGGAGAGAGCTGTTTCCTAGGCTCCTTCCTTCCCTGGTCCCATCATCTTTAATTTCTTTTTTTCTTTCTATTGATTTATTCCCTCATATCTATAAATGTATTCAACTCACCCCATTATTTAAGACATTTCTCAACACTCATACTCTCTTGAGTTAATATTCTATTTTTGTCCCTATGTGTGTTGCCAGACTTCTTGACTCTCCTACCTGCCCTCTGAGACCCTCAGAAACTGCTTTTAAATAGCCTCTACCTGTGTGTTCCAAAGGTACAAGCCAATTCATCATTTCCAAAATAGATCTCATCATTTCCTTTCTCTAACTTTTCCCTCTATCCTGTTTCTAAATGAATGGCAATATCTTTAACTTGACTGACCTAGCTAGGATTTGGAAAAAATCTTTGACCTTTTTCCTTTATCCCCCACTGCATATTATTTTCTTTTTCAACTTGTAATCTCATTTTCTCTTTTATATTCTCTCTGGAACTCATTATCTATCAGTGACATTATTATCAAAATTACTTCATTGGGTCTTTCAGCACCTACTCCTGACCTTGATCTCCCAACTCATTTTTCATTTGCCTGCCCAGAGCTATCTTCCTAAAGTGACATTTATTCCTGTCACTTTCCTGCTTAAAATCTGTCCTTTACTCCCATTAGCTGCAACATGTCCCATAGGGTCCTTCATGTTGTAGTTCCTGACTACCTTTCACCTTCATTCTCTACCATTACCCCACAGGAATCCTTTGGTCTAGCCATGCAGAGTTACTCTTTATTATCCAAATTCAAGGCACCCTCTCCAACCTCTCTGTATAGGTCCCCCTTTTCTCCTTTCTGCTTAGAAACAGCTCAGATGTTATCTTTTCCACAAAGGCTAGGCTACCTTTGATCTTCTGTCCTATCCCTTAGTTTTGGTTAGTTACCTTGCAAATGTTAGTTACCCTTGATGCACTTCTGTTGTCTCTTATAATTGTCTATTCTCTGTTTTTTTTCTTGGATTATAAATTACTTGAGGACAAGGACAATATCTTACATGCTTTGAATTCATAACTCCTAGATGCTCACTAAATGTTGGATGAATGGTAAATTATGTTTTCCTTTCAGCTCTTCCTCTACAATCTTGGTCTCAGTAAGGTCCCAGGAATTTCTTAATCAACAAATCTAATCAACTATGGTCAACTCTCATCTTCCTTGTTCTTTCTGTAACATTTGACCATACTTCTTTCTTGTTTTTTTTTTTTTTTTCCTATAGCATGACATTTCCTGGTTGCATCCTTGGGAATTATTTCTCTTTATTCATGACAGATTTCTCTCTTCTCTCACTCCCAAGCTCTCTGACAGCATGTCTGGATGTTGACCTTGGCATTCTCCTTTTTCTCTACACTCTTACTAGACCTTGGCAATCAAAACCAGGCTTCCAACCATCATTCTATGATGTTGGTATTAACTTGAAGGTTCTTACACTAAAAATTTATACATTGTTTATATGTAATTCAAATTGAACTGGGCATCCTGTATTGTATGTAGGAACCAAAACTGGGAAATGCTGTGGAGTTAGGTCCCTCCACCTTTAAACTAGGATAATAATGGACAAATAACAAGGTTATTCTGGGAATTAAGATTAAATGTCTAGCGCAGAAGAAGTGCACAATAAACATAAATCTCCTTTCTACTGCCACACAATCTTCTTTCTCTTCTTATTGAAAGTGTAGTGTTAAAAATTTTGAGTGTGGGGGAATCCAAGATGGTGGCAGAGTAGGTGAAAGTTATACACACTTCATCTCAGGTTCAAACTGGAATTACAAACTGGAATTATAGAACAATCAACCTGAAAAACCAACTGAAGACTAGCTGAAGAGAAGTCTTATAACCAAGGATTTAGAGAAATTGCATCGAGACTGGTAGGAAGGGTGGAGACACAAAAAGGGCTGGCCCCACACCAATGTCTGGTGGTTGAGAATCTGGAGAGGTATCTCAGCTGCAAAGTTTCACCCTCAGAAGTGTGGGTTCTCAGCTGCATTTTGGGCTCCCCAGCTCAGAGTACCAGAGCCAGAAGAGGATCCCACATAACATCTGGCTATAAAAATCAGTGGGGATTTTATCTTCCAGGGAGAAGTGGGAGTCTGATAGAAACCCTGGTGCCCTCTTAAAGGACCAACACACAAAATATTGCTTTACAGCCACTCACTCTTGGTTCCAGCAGAGGAAGGGCTAATTGGAAAGGGCTGGAATAGTGCAAGGACAGACTGGGTTGTGTGCCTCTAGAGAGAGCTAATGGGTAGTTGCCAGGGTCCCTGTGCTGAGTTTCTCTCCTGCAAGGCCCACAGATGCCATCTTTCCTAAGCTGAGCATTCCCCTCCATACTGCATCAACTTGGAAGAATGCACTAGCCGCACCCTCCTGCATCAGTCCCTACACCCTGCTGAGCTCACACCATGTGGGAGAGTCAGCTGCCTGGGTCTGTGGTGCAGTTTCTTGGAGGGATGTTGAGGGAAAACTCAGGAGCATGTCAGAGACTGAGTTGTATGGCCCTGGAGTGGGGACCATTTTCCTCCCTCACCATGTGCTAGAGAAATGCTACCATTCCCTATGGGAGACACCCCACCCTACTGAACATGTGCTCTGTAAAACTGTTAGATGCCTCTGGCCAACCTGGGCTCATGGTGAAAAATCCCTTGGAAGGCTCTTGAGGATTTCTGGGCAGACTTAGGGAGAGACTGAGTTGTGTGGTTCTAGGCTAGGGGCCATTTTTTTCTTGAAGGCCAGACTGGCACTACTATTCCTGTGAAGAGCTTTCCCTTCAAACTGCCAAATCTTGGTCTGTTAGGGCCTAATGAATTCTGCTGGCCTTACCCTGATGATTCCATGAGACCATACCAAATCACAAAGGCCTTCACGCACCTGGAAGGTGGCAGCTGGCCTTGGCATGCCCTGAGACATTTGCTGAGTTGCCTCAGATCCAGAAATGGCACTGAGTTTGAATCTGTATCAGTCGGGAGAACACCCCTAACCTCTACCCGATGAATCTCTGAGAACCTACTTCGTGTAACTCATATACCACCAGAGGCTCCTTCAGGGACTGAGCTTAACAGGGAGCTGCCTTTGGCCTTTTGATGATTTGCCCCCATGCTCAGTGCTCATGGAAACCAGCTTTAGTTTGTAGCTTGGCCCCTCCTATGCACACCCAGGCCCAGCAGAGGCAGCCACAATCTGTGAATTGCTTTGTAGCTCCAAACAGGTAGCCCAGGTCCAGTCACTGACAGTGTCTGGCATTGATCTGCACTGGAGTCCCTCCCAAGAGGCCCCAGAACCAATACGTGGTGGTGGGATTCAGAACAAAACCCAGTTAAATCCATGAGTGGCATACTCATGGGAGATATCAGCAGACACCAGACCCTGCTGGGTTGAATTCCACTTTGTAACATCAATCCTCACATTGCAGCTCATACATTGTGGTCAGGGTCAATCCTCACAGTGAATCAGCAAAAGGGTCAACCCAACCCACAGACAGGCTAACTCCAACAGGAGGGCTCATATATCCACACAAGGGACATTCCTGGAGTACCCAGCTCAGATGATCAGAGAGACTGTAACACAGAGTCCACAGAATACCTGCTATATAAGTCCCCCATATCAAGACTGGGAGGCATAGCAAATCTACTTAAATACAAATACAAACAGGTAGCCAAAGAAAAAAAAATGTCCCAAAAGAAAGAAGGAGAAATCCCCAGAAAAGGAACTAAATGAAATGGAGACAAGCAATCTGCCAAAGACAGAATTAAAAAAAAAAAGATTATAAGGATGCTCAAGAAACTTAGGGAAGAATGGATAAACACAGTGAGAACTTAAACAAAGAGAGAGTAAACATAAGAAAGGACATAGAAACCATAAAAAAGAACTAGTCAGAATACAATATCTGAAATAAAGAATACACTAGAAGGAATCTACAGCTGACTAGATGAAGCAGAGGATAGAATCAGTGATTTGTAAGACAATGTAGAAGAAAACACCAAATCAGAGTAACAAAAAGAAAAAAAAGAATTTAAAAAATGAGGATAGCTTAAGGGACTTGTGGGACAACATGAAGTATAGCAACATCTTCATCATAAGGTTACCAAAAGGAGATAAGAGACCAAGGAATTGAGAACCTATTTGAAGAAACGGCTAAAAACTTGTGTAACCTGGAGAAAGAAAAAGATGCACGAGTCCAGGACACACAGAGTCCCAAAAAAGATAAATTCCAACTGGCCTATGCCAAGGTTCATCATAATTAACATGGAAAAGGCTAAATACAAAGAGAAGATCTTAAAAGCAGCATAAGAAAAACAGCCACCTGCAAGGGAGCTCCCATAGACAGCTCTACCTAACACATAGAAACAAACACAGGGAGGCTGCCAAAATGAGGAGACAAAGAAACATGGCCCACATGAAAGAACAGATCAAAACTCCAGGAAAAAAACTAAACAAAATGGCAATAAGCAATCTATCAGATGCAGATAAAAACAGTTAATCAGTTAAAAACACTGATTATTAGGACGCTCAAGGAACTTGTTGGGTACTTCAACAGCATAAAAAAGACCCAAGCAGAACTGAAGGTTACACTAAATGAAATAAAGAAAAGTGTACAGGGAATGAACAGTAGAGTAGATGAAGCTGACAATCAAATCAATAATTTGAAACATAAGAAAGAAACATTCAGTTAGAGCAACAAGAAGAAAAAGAGTCTTAAAAAAATGAGGATATGCTAAGGAAACTTTGGGACACCTTCAAAGGTATCAAAATTTGAATCATGGGGTGCTGCAATGAGAAGAGAAAGAGCAAGAAATTGAAAACTTATATGAAAAAATAATGAAAGAAAACTTCCCTAATTTGGTGAAGGAAATAGACACACAAGCCCAAGAAGCACAGGTAGTCCCAAACAAGATGGACACAAAGAGGACCACACTGAGACACGTCAAAATTAGGAGATCAAGATGGCAGAGAAGTGAAAGGAAGCCACACTGACCTCCTCCCAGGACCAACCTGGAATTACAACTAAATTGTGGAGAAATTACCCAGAACAAACAACTGAACAATAGCAAGAAAGAAGCCTTCTAACCTTGGACAGACAGAAGAACCAGTTTCAGCACAACATGACTGGTGAGGAGTGTGGTGGAGACTTGAGAAGTCTAGCTGGGCACCCTCAGGCAACAGTGCCAGAGGGATAGTTAAGTTGCCAGTTGGATACCCCAGAGAAGAGTGGGGTCTAAACTATAAGCAGGGATCCCCAGCCTATAGAACCAGAGCCCAAAAAGTTCACAGGTAACAGCCAGCAGCAAAATGTGGCAGGGTTGTTCTCTGCCACAGATGGGAGGCTGGAGCCTGAAAAAGCTGTTTAAAGGGCCAATGTATAAATTTTCATTTGCAGCCACTCACCCTGGGCTCCAGCAAAGGTGGGGACAGAGTGGACTAGGGACACCTGAGAAGAGACTGGGGATGGAGGTTCTGGGGAGAGAACTGAGAAAGTAGCCACTGGCATCCTGGTGCTAAGTCATCCCCCATGCAGTAATAGCCATCTTGCTCAGGCAGAACATTCCCCTGAGCATTGGGAGCCTGAGAGGAAACAATAGCTGCACCCATAGGAGGGGCTCTGCCCTAGCCCTGTGGTGCTTAAACCTGACTGCTGAGTGCAGAGTGGCAGCCACAGAGAGTAGATCCCTGCAAAAGAGGGGTAGAGTGGACTAGAGACATGTGAGGAGAGACTGGGGACAGAGACTTTGGGGAGAAAACTGAGAGAGTAGCCTCCAGAGTCCTGGTGCTGAATCATCCATCTCCCATAAGGCAGCAGCCATCAAGCTCACACAGATCACTCCCCTCTGAGTAGCAGCAGCCTGAGGGGAAACACTAGCCCCAACCCCTGGAGGGATTCTGCTCTGCACTATAGTGCTTAAGCCTGACTGCTGAGCACAGAGTGACTAGATTAACAAGCAAAGGGGAGAACCACAGACAGTAGATCCCTGGAATTCTCGAGCAGGCTGCCCAAGGTCAGAGGGGGTCAACATCTGACATCACCAGAGGTGGATCCAGAAAGAAAAAACAGCAGTAAATACCAGAGGCTACCAAAACAAAATCCACTGTGGTCGTCTCTACGATTTGTGATATTATCCATACTACATAGCTTTTAAAAATTCATTTCTCATCCACAAAGTTGGTGCATATTAAGTCCCTAGATTTTACACTATAGTTTATTTCTCTCCTTTCTTATAAGAGTCTTAATCTCTTCACAGATTTATTAATATGTGTTCATTTGCTGTTGATAATAAGATTTCAGGGAGGAGTTATTTCTGTGGTCATGGGTTTGTTTCCTGGGCTTTGTGGTTTTGCTCTGGCAGCAAAATAATGGGAAGAGAGAGAAACAACCCTCAATAGAAAGGAAGGAAGGAATCCTCAGAAAGACTACTAAATGAAATAGAGGCAAGTAAACCATCAGATATTGAATTCAAAACAATGGTTATAAGGAAGCTCACTGAGCTCAGTGAGAATTACCAAAAACTACAGGGACACTACAAATGACTTACTGCAAACTGTATCAAAATGGAAAAGAACATAGAAACTATCAACAAGAACCAAGAGGAAATGAAGAATACAATTTCTGAATTGAAGAACACAGTAGAAGGAATGAAAATCAGGCTAGATGAAGCAGAGGATCAAATCAGCAAGCTATTGGACATGAAAGAAAGAAATTCCAAGAAAGAGCGAGAAAATGAAAAAAGGCTCAAAAAGAATGAAGAGGCATTAAAGCAAATGCAGGAAAACATGAAACATAATATATCCATATAACAGAAGGAGAAGAAGAGGAGCAAAGGATAGAACACCTGTTTGAAAAAGTAATGATGGAAAACTTCCCTAATTTGAGGACAGAAAAAGTCACACAAGTCCAGGAAGCATAGAGGGCCCCAATCAAGAGGAACCTAGAGAGACCCACTCCAAGACACATCATAATTAAACTGGCAGATATCAAGGACAAAGAGAGAATCCCAAAGACAGCAAGGGAGAAACAGGAAGTAACATTAAAGTGAGCCCCGAAAAGGATAGCAGCTGACTTCTCCACAGAAACACAACAAGTCAGAACGAAATGGCAAGAAATATTTCAAGTAATGAAAAACAAAGACCTGTAGCCAAGACTACTCTACCCAGCAAGGTTCTCAATTAAAATGGAAGTTGAAATAAGGAGTTTCTCAGACAAAAGATGGCTAAAAGAATACACCTCTATCAAACCAGCATTGCAAGATATGCTAACGGGACTGCTTCAAGGCGATGAAGCAAAAGAGTGAAAAAGAGAAGAACACAAGTACAAAGGGAAAAAGTGAATAAGTACCTATCAGTAATAACCTTTAATGTAAATGGATTAAATGCTGTAATTAAAAAACATAGAGTAGCAGAATGGATAAGAAAACAGGACCCACAAAAATGCTGCCTACAAGAAACCCACCTCAGAGCAAAAGACCTACACAGACTGAAAGTAAAGGGTTGGGAAAAAATATTCCAAGCAAATGGACAGGAAAAAAAAGCTAGGGTGGCAATACTTATATCAGACAAAATAGATTTCAAAACAAATGCCATAAAAAGAGACACAGAAGGACACTTCATAATACTCAAAGGAAGAATCTATCAAGAAGACATAAACACTGTAAACCTTTATGCATCCAACATAGACACACCCAAATGTGTAAAGAAAATCATGAAAGACTTCAAGAAAGATATAGATAGCAACACACTTATAATAGGGGATTTTAATATCCCACTATCAACAATGGATAGATCTTCCTAACAAAATATCAACAAGGATATTGTGGAACTGAATAACACATTATATCAAATAGACTTAACTGATATATGTAACCTTTCATCCCACAGAAAAAAATACACATACTTCTCGAATGCACATGGAATATTTTTGAAGATAGACCACATGATAGGACACAAAAAACTCAACAAGTTTAAGTAAACTGAAATCATATCAAGCATTTCCTCAGACCATAAGAGTTTAAAACTGGAAACCAACCTCAAGGGAAAAACTCAAAAACATTCAAATTCATGGAGACTGAATAGCATGCCATTAAACAATGAATGAGTCAATATGAGATCAAAGAAGAAATCAAAAAGTTTCTGGAAACAAGTGAAAATGAACATACAAAAGTCCAAAACCTATGGGACACAGGGAAGGCAACCCTGAGAGGAAAGTTCATGGCAATACAGGCCTACATAAAAAGGATAGAGACATTTCAAAAAAAACAACCTAGCTCTACATCTATAAGAACTGGAGGAACAACAACAAACAATGTCTAGAGTGAATAGAAGGAAGGAAATAGCCAAGATCAGAGCAGAATTAAACAACATAGAGACTAAAAGAACAATTCAAAGGATCAGTAAATCCAGGACATGGATCTTTGAAAAGATAAATGAAGCTGATAAATTTTTAACCAGATTCATCTTGAAAAAAATTGAGATACCCAGATAAATAAAATCAGAAATGAAAGGTGAGAAGTTAAAACTGATACCACAGGTATACAAATGATTGTAAAAAATTACTACAAACAACTACACACCAAGAAATTTCAAAACCTGGGTGAAATGGGCAAATTTCTAGAAAATTGTAACCTTCCAAAACTGAATGAAGAAGAAGCAGAAAGCCCGAACAGACTGAAAACAACTGGGGAAATTGAAGCAGTAATCAAAAAACTCCAAGCACACAAAAGCCCTGGACCAGATGGTTTCACAGGAGAATTTTACAAAACATTTCAGGAAGAGGTAACCCTTGTCCTTCTCAGACTATTCCAAAAAATCCAAGCAGAGGAAAGACTCCCAAACTCTTTATATGAAGCCAGCATCATCCTAATCCCAAAACCAGATAAAGACACAACAAAGAAAGTAAACTACAGGCCAATATTGCTAATGAACATAGACGCTAAAATCCTCAAGGAAATATTGGTAAACTGCCTCCAAAAATCATCAAAAAGATGATTCACCATGAGCAAGTGGGATTCATCCCACAAGTGCAAGGACGGTACAATATTTGCAAATCAATGAACATAATATATCACAAAAACAAAAGGAAAGACTAAAATCACATATATTGAAAAGCATTTGATAAGGCAGAGCACCCATTTATGATAAAAACATTCAGCAAAGTGAGAATAAAGGGGGCACATCTCAACTTAATAAAGGTTATATATGAGAAACCTGCATCCAACTCTATACTGAACAGGCAAAAACTAAAAGCTGTCCCACTAATGTTGGGATTAAGACAAGTATGTCTGCTTTCACCACTTCTATTCAACATAGTATTAGAAGTCCTAGATACAGCCATGAGACAAGAAAACTTAATAATAGGCATCCAAACTGGAAAGGAGGAAGTAAAACTGTCATTTTTGCAGATGGAATGATAGTATACATAGAAAACCCAATAGACTCCACCAAAAAACTACTCAACCTAATAACTGAATTTGGCAAAACAGCAGGATACAAAATCAATATTCAAAAATTGAAGTCATTTTTGTACACCAACAGTGAAATATAAGAATCAGAAATCAGGAAAAAAATCCCATTTACTATAGCAACAAGAGAAACAAAATTTTTGTTTCTGGGTGAGATTAACTTTTGAATCAGTAGACTGAGTGAAGCAGATGGCCATCCTTAATGGACAGGTATCATCCAGTTCTCTAAAGTCCCCAAAGGAATAAGAGGTTGAGTAAGAAAGAATTCTCTCTCTACCTGACTGCCTTTGAGCTGGGACATCTAATGTTTTCTTGCCTTCTGACTTGAATAAGCCTGGAATTTATACCATTGCCTTTCCTGGTTCTCAGGCCCTGAGACTCACATTGGAACAACACTATTGGCTCTCTTGTGTCTTCAGCTTGCTGACTGCAGGTCTTGGACTTCTCAGCCTCAATAATTGGGGGAGTCAACTTCTTATAGTAAAAAAAAAAAAAGTAAATAAGTAAATAAATAAATAATAAATTAAATAAAACATAGTAAATACCTACAAATTTATAAATCTATGTCTGTATACATCTTTTTGGTTCTGTTTCTTTGTGCTAACTCAAGGACAAATGGAGGGAGAAGGGAATAAGGAATAAGTAATCAGAGAAAAACCAGAATGGGTAATGCGTCATCTTAGAAGCTGGGAGGGAGAATGGAGGCTTTCCATTAAAAACAAAACAAAATCTAAAACAAAAACAAAAAACAAAAATGAGGTCTCAGTAAATGGTTAATGTCATAGTCTTCCTGGGGATAAAATAAAGTCCTAAAGAAAAAGTTCTTGACTTCAGTTTCTAAAAAGGTAACATTTGTTAAATTTGATTAATTGATATGTACTTGTTATTAATTGCTTTCTCTAGATGTTTAAATGTTTCATAATGTTCTACTGTGTTTTGATCAGGATTTCCCAAACTTATTGGACCACGTAATCATTTTCTTTCTTATAAACTATTTAAAAATATTCTCAGTAATACTTATGGAAGTATTGGTCTATATGTTTTGGGACCCAATGCTCAAAGGCAGGACTGTAACCACCATGGATCAGATGTGTATGCAACTATTTACATCCAAAACAGTATTTTTACTTTTAATATCATTTGGGAAACATAGTATAATGTTTTTTAAGATATTATATTCTAGGTAACATATGTTTTCTTTGAGAATAAGTTTAAATTGGGGAGAGATAGAAGAAAAATATGGAGTGGAAAACGGACATTATTTTTTTCTCAAGATTCTATATGCATGAGAAAAGCTTACATTAGGTAAATTTTGAATATCTACCACTCCATGCATCAGAAACACCACATTACAATAAAAATAATGTCTATGGAATGTCTTACTTTAGGTAGGCAGAACAAGGTAATTGTTTATAGTCCAGGTGTTGTATCCATACTTGAAGACTGTTTAAATAGAACATGCAATTTAGCCATGGACACAGATTGTTCAATTGTCAAGCATTTTACTCTTGGGAGTTCTATTTAAATGGGATGTGGTTAAATTTTTCTCTAAGTGTTTGGAAATGAAAGTGTTGTTATATTTTTTGACATTGGATGTTATATAAAATGGAATGATTAAACAAGGAACAGGAAACTTTTGACTGGTCAAGGTCTCCTTTTGGTTTTGGGTGAAGAGAATGACTTCATTAAACAACTGAGGTTTATTTTTGAACACACTTTGCCTTTGAGTAAATGGGTGTTTGTAGAATTTTGACATGTATATTTCTTAGAAGAATTTGTCAGCAAAAGTGAAGAAAATCACCATTACTTCTCAAGTAGTTTATGATTGGAAAATGTCTAAAAATTATGAGCATTTGGGAAAATGTCTAAAATTGAGTTCGTATGCTGAGAACTGAATTTTATGCTGAAAGGTATTTCATAAATAAATAAACACATTTTATCAAGACAGGATGGGAGTCAGGCAGAAACAATTTATCCTTCTAGAGCGGGGTAAAGTTTATGTGGAAATTGTGGAGGAAAATGAATCCTAAATGTAGAAAACTAGTTTGAATCCCAGCTGTGCATAACTATGTGTTAGGGACTGAATGTCTGTGCCCCCACCAAATTCATATGTTGAAACCCTAACCCTCAATGAGATGGTATTAGGCAGTGGAGTCTTGAGGGTAAAGCCTCCATATGGGATTAGTGCCCTTAGGAGACAATAGATACAAGCACTTTCTCTCTCTGCCATGTGAGGACACAGTAAAAAGACAACTCTCTGCAAGCCAGGAAGAAAACCCTTGCTAAGAACCAAATCTGCCAGTACATTGATATTAAAATTTCAGCTTCCAGAACTGTGAGCAATAAATCTGTTGTTTAAGAAACCCAGTCTATGGTATTTGATTATAGCAGCCTGAGCTTGATACACTGTATATACTGTAAAGTATAATTTATAATTAATGTAGAGTATAGTGTTGATACACTGTATAATCTGTAAAGTATAATTTAATCTTTCTGATCTTCAGTTTTCTGATTTGTACAATGGAGATGGAGTTGATGTTAGCATAATATTTGTGCATGAACCCACCAATACTAAACATGACTAAATCAACACTAAATGAATACTAAACACTCCCACTATGGACAGTCAATTGTGGAATGGCCCTGAGAAGTTTACTCTGACATTTAAAAATACTTATTTTCAAACTGCCTAACAGTGACCTAAATTATTAGTGATGTTTAAATACATTCAAATTCTAACAAAACTCTATTTTTAATTTCTGGGAATTGTGAAAACTGGCCTTTTGGGGCAAATGCAGCATAGTCAACAGGATCTTTGGGGAATTTTCATTTCTTGTCTCTAAATTTGGCTCTATTTGTTTTGAAGAAATGATCATTTCAGAGCATGAGAGGCCCTCAGGACAGGGATGACAAGAAACAAGTAGGGTTGACAACTTAGCTCGCCTCAAGGGATCCTTGCCAATGCCATTGGGCGGCAAGGTTAAGTCCCACAAGAGCCACCATATTATCATGGGATTGGGGTGGTCTATAACAGGATTGGCAAACTATGAACTGTGGGAAAAATAGTCCCCCTCCTGTTTTTGTATGGACCTCAAACTAAGAAAAGTTCTTACATATTTATATGTAAAATGTAAAAAAAAAAACTGTTAACAATTATTATTCACTTTTTAAAGTATATTTTATTGATTATACTATTACAGTTATCCCATTTTTTTCTCCCCTTTATCCCCCTCTGCTATGTACCTGCCCTCTCTCCAGCATTCCCCCCCTTAGTTCATGTCCATGGGTCATACATATATGTTTGGCTTCTCCCTTACCTATACCATTCTTAACCTCCTCCTGTCTATTTTGTGCCTACCAATTATGCTTCTTATTCGCTGTACTTTTTTTTCCTCATTCTCCTCCCTCTCTCTCCCCACTGATTTCCTTCCATGTGATCGATCCCCCCATTTCTGTGATTCTGTTCCTGTTCTGGTTGTTTGCTTAGTTTGTTTTTGTTTTTCTTTTTTAGGTTCAGTTGTTGATAGTTGTGAGTTTGTTATCATTTTACTGTTCATACTTTTGAACATACTTTTTCTTAAGTAAGTCCCTTTAACATTTCAAATAATAAGGGCTTGGTGTTGATGAACTCCTTTAACTTTACTTTGTCTGGGAAGCATTTTATCTGTCCTTCCATTCTGAGTATAGCTTTGCTGGATAGAGCAATCTTGGATGGAGGTCCTTGCCTTTCATGACTTTAAATACTTCTTCCCAGCCCCTTCTTACCTCTAAGGTTTCTTTTGAGAAGTCATCTGATAATCTTATTGGAACTTCTTTGTAGGTAACTGCCTCCTTTTCACTTGCTGCTTTTAAGATTCTCTCCTTGTCTTTAATCTTGAGTATTTTAATTATGATGTGCCTTTGTGTGTTTCTCCTTGAATCCAACTTGTTTGGGACTCTATGAGCTTCCTGGACTTGCCTGTCTAGTTCCTTCTCCAGATTGGGAAGTTTTTCTTCATTTTTTTTTCAAATAAGTTTTCAATTGCTTGCTTTTCCTCTTCTCCTTTGGGCATCCCTAGGATTTGGATGTTGGAACATTTAAAGTTGTCCCAGAGGTTCCTAAGCCTCTCATTTTTTTGAATTCTTGTTTCTTCATTCTGTTCTGGCTAAATGCTTATTTCTTCCTATTGTTCCAAATCATCGATTTGAGTCCCAGTTTGCTCCCTTTCACTGTTGGTTCCCTGTATATTTTTCTTTATTTCACTGTGCAAAGTCTTCACTTCTTTTATTTTGTGACCATACTCAGTCATTTCTGTGAGAATCCTGATTACCAGTGTTTTGAACTCTGCATCTGGTAGGTTTACTATCTCCTGGTCACTTAGTTCTTTTTCTGGAGTTTTGATCTGTTCTTTCATTTGGGCCGTATTTCTTTGCCTCAGTACACCTGTTACTTTGTAAGAGGCAGAGCCTCATGTATTCACCAGGGTCAGGCATCCCACCTTGCTGTGTTGTGGTGCTTTATGTGGGGTAGGGGTCAGAGAAGGAATAATGCCCATTGCTTGGCTCTCACCTTGCTTTCAGTCCGTTCCCCCACTACCCACAAGTGAATTGGGCCCTTCTGATGCTAATTCCCAGGTGGGTGGGCTTCTGTACATTCTTGGACCTAGTGGGCCCCTCTAATGGACTCTCCTGTGAGGCTGGGAGTTTCTCCTGCCACTGCCACCCCCACAGGTTTTTACAGCCAGAGGTTTTGTGGCTTTATTTTCCTACACTGGAACCCTGGGCTGTGCGATCTGTCTCACTCCCCTGTTGTTCCTCCCAGCTTATCTGTATGCAGATATGGGCTATCCTGGTCCACCAACCCCCACCTCACCCACCCCAATCTGGCAGCCACTGCCTTGTTGTGCTTCCTCACTGCTCTGGCTTCCTGTCTGCACCCCTCCTACCAGTCTGGTTGAATGTTTCTGCTTTAACTTCTTGGTTGTTGATTTTCTGGCAGTACTGGTTGTTTTTGTCTTAAAATTAGTTGTTATCCATCTTTTGGTTGTGCAAGGAAGCAAAGCATATCTACCTAGACCTCCATCTTGGCTAGAAGCTCTGATTATTCTCCTTTTGGTGAACTATTTGCTCAAAGAGTTGAGGACATTGTCTCTTGGTGCACAAAGTATAAAATATTTACTATCTGGCCCTTTTCAGAAAAAGTTTGCTGATCCCTGGTCTAGAGTTAGTAATCTAGAAATACTGTAGCTTAGTGGGGATGACCCATGACTTCAGAGTTGGTGAAAGCAAGATATTAAGCAAATATCAATGTGAATTTTTTCCTGGAGCCAAGGGCATTTGCTTCCTACTTTGATGATCTACTGGGCTGTGGACTGGCAAGATGTTTGTTACTTACTAGTCAATTCCTCCCTTTCTTGCTAGCAAAATCTTGAAACCAAAAATTTGGTTCAGGAATCCACTTTTCATGAACTTGGTTGAGGGGGTTTCCCACCCCTAGCCTCACATATTTATCCAGTTACATATATTGAAACCATGGCCCTGGCTGGTGTGGCTCAGTGGATTGAATGCCAGCCTGTGAACCAAAGGGTCACTGGTTTGATTCCCAGTCTAGGCACATGCCTGGGTTGCAGGCCAGGTCCCAAGTAGGGGGCACTGAAGAGGCAACCACACATTGATGTTTCTCTCCCTCTCTTTCTCTCTCCCTTCCCCACTGTCTAAAATAAATAAATAAAATCTTAAAAAAAAAAAGAAACCATGGTTTCCCGCCAATACCCCTATTCCAATCTAATATCACAGGGTATCATTTCAGTTTTTTTCTTTCCATGAGTGTAACTACCTTCTCCTAGAGTGAGAAACCATGTTCCCAATTTCTTAGTATTTTAAGTTAGTTTTGTTCTACCCACTACCTCCCCATATGCACTAACTTCTCATTATCATGACCACTTTCCTGTACAAATTCTGACCTTATGCACTCTGATTCTGACATTCCACACAGGCCAGTCTCTCATCCCATGAGCAGTCATTCCTCACCCCATTAAGCTCCACCTGCCTTGTCTCCCCTGGTGTCCCCTCTTCTTGACTAGACCACTTTCCCATTCACTTGTGCTCTAAGCTCTGTACCAGACTAGCCTCCTCACACTGTTGAGACTCCCACATTCCACACCATTCCCCTCTGCACCCCTCCATCTTCACCCCCTATATCACTTGGCTGCCAGCTTTCCCCACTGAAGCTTGGACATCTGCACTGGGCAGCCATCTGAGTGAGCATTCTCTTGGCTTAGCTTGGGTTCTGACACCTGCCTCTGGGAGAGTCTATCACTCACATTCCACACAGATGCCTACTTCATTAGTCCCACCTACTGGCTTTAGACAGAGGAAGGAATTTGGGTGGTTCATCCCTCTATCATTCTTTTGTTCCCTGGTAGTGAATCAGACCTATCTGAAAGCTTTGGCACATTATGGACCAAAATTGAACTTTAAATTTTTATTATATTTTATTTTCCATCAAGAGAAAGGGTCTTTTTCATTTCTCCAACTTTGAGGGATGGTCTCTTGGTTATAGAACTCACTAACGGACTCACCTACTCAGTCACTGGTACCCAACTTAGCTTAACAAATATCAGTCTTTCACAGGAATGTTTTTTCTCATTTATTCTTTTTCTTATTTGATAAGCAAAATATACATATCTTAACCTGAGGGAAACCCCTTCTTCAACTTGACCAGCAACTTTAACACTGTATTTTGAAAACTAAATGCTACCTAGTTGCTAAGAAGAAATTGCTACTGTTATTTGATGGTGTATAGGGTCACATAATTCTGTGATGCAAAAAGTTTATGTAATTTAGGAGATTTATACTGGAACTTTTTTCCCCTCAAGAGCCAGTAGTACCTGGATTTATTTTTGTTTTATTTCCATTGTGCTTACTGTGAGAATGCCCACGTGAAACATTACTATTCAGACAATTTAACAAGTAAGTAAGCTCTACTGTTATTACTGGAGAATAGATTTAGTTCTCACAAAGTTTTCTTTGAGAGCTAGCTCATCTTGGAGAGGAAGGGATTACAAAATCTCAGAATTGTAGAATATTTGTACTAGAAGGAATTCAAAGTTCATCTCTTCCAACAGCCTTCTCTACCCTAAGTTAGCATCCCCTCTGTAACACACCCAGTGCTTAATTATAGTCAGTGAACAGGAAGCCTTCCCAGTCAGCCCACTCTATTTTAGGTCTTGATGCTTCTCCTTTTGTGGATATCCTTCTCCATTTTCAACACATGTACTGATACCTCAGTACCAATCTAACAACATGGGGGGTTAGGGGATATATTTACTTCTCACCATAAATACTGTAAATTCGTTTCTTTTGGGGCTTTCTTATTTTAGAGAGCAGAGAGTTATAAAATCTTAAAATCACAGTCTTTTTGCTAGAAGGGTCTAGCCTAGAGTCTTTTCTCAGATAAAGCTGAAATCTATCAGCTGTTGATTACCTCCCAGGGATCCTAGTTCTATCATTTGAGGCCAATGAAAATATCTGCTGCCCTCCTGGTGCTTCAGTGTATTGTCAACATTTCATAGTCTCCCCATCCCAAGAACCATCCCTGGTCCTTTCCAAGAGTGTCATTCATTTCCACATGAGTCAGGAGGTGCAAGGAGTGGACAGGACTCTTGACATGCCCCAGACGCTAGGGAGACTCTTCTTGCAGCTACCTCTATGTTTCTTAACTAGGATCATATAACCAGGACTCATTGCAACAACTTAGAGGCAAAGCAGACTTCCTTGCACTTGTGAATTCTTTTCCTTTGTTTTCTCCTTACTAGGGGAGCAAGGTTCCTATCTCATCTTTTGTCCTCTTTGTTGCATCCCTTCATTTCTCTTGTGACATGGGCTTTCATTCCCCTTACCTCGTTAGTTGATCATGGACCCCTAGATGTCTTTCCTTCTAAAGATCTAATTTCCCCTGGTACATAGCAAGTATTGATACATATTGAATAAGAGCATTGAGTAGCCTCATACTTTATACTTATATACAGTTTCACCGGCATACAGTTTTTGTAAAGCTTCTTTTTTCTTCTGTGTTACATCTTTTCAGTTTTATGGGTTAGGATGTCTAGCCCATAAGAATGACCATGCAGTAATTATCTATAAAATTGAAGTAAAAATCTACTCACCAGCCCTGATGTTCTTCCCAGGTTTCCATGTTGGTGACAGCCCACATTTCTTGTGGAACTATTTTCTAATCTTTCCAAGTATAAATGCATTTAACATCTAACAATTTTCAATATATATTATACTGCAATGGTATAACACCCTAGGAGAAAGTGAGGTTCATGGTAATTACACTCAAATTCTTTGCAAATTCTATTCTACACTGAGATGTGGAACACTTGACTTTTAAATATTTCTGGGCAATAGTCTATGGAATTAGTAAGGTGCAAGTTCATAGAGTAGGTGCTTAACAGTTAGTGTTAAATGAACTAGTAAATAAATAAATAACTCCCTACATATTAGAAAAGGCATTACAGGGCTTTTTTCTAATAGCTTCTATTTTCTCTACTATGTAGGCAAGAATGCAAGTATACTTTCAGATAAAAGTCTGTCTCCACTTATGTAAGACTCTAGCATCTACATGATGGGTAGGATCCAATTAGATATGGACTTGATTTTGGTTATAAGTAATATCCTGTTAGGACTTATAGTTGAAAAATAATCACATGATATAGAAAAGTAAACACTTTAAACTTAACATTAATAATTACACACTAGCAATGCAATCAGGAGTCTAGTTTTAACTATTTGACCATGAATCACAATAGTAATTATTAACTTTTAGGTATGGAAGAGGCCTTGAGAGATTATCTCATCAAAGAGCCTCATTTTGCTGATGAAACAGACTCAGAGGAGTTTGGTAGCTATACTGGGTTGAATAGTATCTTTCTCAAATTCATGTCCAACCAGAATATCAGGATGTGACCTTATTAGGAAAAATAATATTTGCAGATGTAATTAGCTAAAATGGGGTCATCCTGGATTAGGGTGGGTCCTAAATCCAATGACTGGCTTTTTATAAGAGAAAGGAGAGGAATATTCAAGTACACACAGTAAGAATGAAGGCCACATGATGATAGAGGCAAAGATTGGAGTGAAGTAGCTATAAGCCAAGAAATGCCAGCAACCCCCAAAAGCTAGGAAGAGACTGGGAGGATACCCCTCTAGAATCTGTAGAGGGAGGATGGCCCAGCCAACACTGATTTCACACTTCAAGACTTAAGAACTATGAGAGAAACATTTCTGTCATTTTTGTGATAATTTGTTACAGCAGCCTAAGGAAACTAAGGTAGTAACATTCTAAGGAGTAGCAGTGATTCTGGAATAAGGGCCCAGGAAAAAAAGCCTCAGCTCACCCAGAGCCCATGTGCTCCTAGTTCTCCTGCTGTCTACTTCCTGTGTGTTGGAGGTACTTAGAGATGCTCTCTTAATCAGTCACATTAGGTCTTAATTAGTTCTATTAGTTTGAAGCCCTTAGGGCTACTTCTTGCCTCCCTCTTTCTCTAAGGCATTCTTAGGCAACTCTTACACAAGCCATTTTTTTCTTGTGTCTCTTACACCCTCAGAAATTTGACCCTATGCTTCTACTGCGGTTCTGTGGGGCAACTTCTTTTCTAGGTTGCTTTTTTCTCTCTGGGGATGGGCCCTGTCATAGTACTTCTTCTCTCTTAAAAATACTATACAAGTATCATCCATACACAAATTGTGCAAGTATAGTTTTTAGACCATCTGATCCACTCTCATACATTTCCAATACTTAGTCATTTCAATAACTAACTTAATTAATAGCATATTTTTCCCCTTTGTAGTACATATTGACAAAAGATGATGTTTTTACTTTTTTGATAAACTTCTTTGATGCACAAAAGTTTACATTTTGATGAAGTGTAATTTATTTTTTCATTTGTTGCTCATGCTTTTGATGTCAGATAAGAATCCATTGCCGAACCCAAGGTCATGAAGACTTAGCCCAAGTTTTCTTCTAAGAGTTTTATGGGCTTTAGTTCTTATATTTAGGTTGTTGATCCATCTTGAGTAAACTTTGTATATGGTGTAAGGTAGGGGTCCAAATCCATTCTTTTGAATTTGGATGCCCATTTGTTCCAGCACCATTTGTTGAAGAGACTGTTCTTGCCCCATTGAACAGTCTTGGCATCCTTGTCAAAAATAAGTTGGCCATAGATATTCAGGTTCATTTCTGGATTCTTAATTCTACTATATTTGTCTATATGTTTATCTCTATGCCAATACAATGCTGTTTTGATTACTATAACTTTGTAGCAATTTTTAAGATTAGGAATTGTGAGTCCTCTAACCTTGTGCTCCTTTTTCAAATTGTTTTTGCTATTTGGGCCCCCTTGCAATTCCATATGAATTTGAGGATTAACTTTTTATTTTCTGAAAAAAAAACCATTGACATCTTAATAGGGATTGTATTGAATCTGTAAATCATTTTGGGTGGTATTGAGATCTTAATATTTTTCTTGTTAGTATTATCTGTTCCTTGGATATTTGATATAATACTCTTGTAAAATTCTCTGGTCCCATGTTTGTTTGGTGTGTATTTATTTATTCATAAGCATATTTAAAATTCTGATTCAATTCTACTTTTTAAATTGTTTTTATATCTTCCAATTCATGGACATAGTATATCTGTTCATTTAGGTCTTCTTTAATTTCTATCAGTAATGCTTTGTAGTTTCCAGTGTACTGATCTTTCAACCTAATTAAATTTATTCCTAGATAGTTTATTCAAAAGTGAGGTTATTAAAATAAAATATTTAAGGCATACAAAGAAACATATTGTAATGAATGTGTGTAATTACCACCTAGTTTAAGAAATAAATCTTAATTAATACAGTTAAAGCCTCCTGATGGCATTCTCTTCCCTCCCTCAGAAGTAATTGCTCTTTAAATTTAGTGTTTATCATTTCCTTACATAGTGTGGTAGGTAGAATAATTGCCCCCCTCCTCCACGATATCCATGTCCTAATCCTCAGAACCTGTAAGTATGTTACTTTAGGTGGCAAGTAAGTCTCTGCAGGCATGATTAAGTTAAAAGTCTTGAGATGGTGAGATTATTTTTCACAATCTCGGTGGATCCTTAATCACAAGGGTCCTTATAAGTGAAATTGGGAAGCAGGACCTTCCTTCAAGGCCCAGATTAAGCCCCAGTGTCTCCTCCACATTTATGACCTAAAGATATCTCTAAAGTCCTGGGACATATTTCTCTTTGAAATGTAAATTTTGGGGGATCTTTCTGACACCTTGGGTACTTGATCCAGGGGACTAGTCCATACTATAAGCACTCGACCTTCTTCAAGAGATGAGAGAAATTTAATTATCCTTTTGGATCAGAGACATTAATTATGCAATGGCTACAGATTTAATCCCCATAATATGTGGGAGGCTAAATGTTTGTAGAGGAAGTAAGGACAAAACCTATATCATAATAGATTTCTGTGTCTCCAGAGGCTAGAGCCTTTTACAGGAGCACTGAGAAATCCAGGGGAGATTTATTTCCTCACATTACGTTATGAACTTTGATATAACCTTTCATAATGATTGTGAATTTTTCAATTTTTCCTTCCATCCTCATGGCTATTATTAGATGCTTACACATTTATAATTGTTATATATGTCCGGCGAATTGTTAGAATTGTTTTTTTTAACTATTATGTAGTGATAATACAGGGACATCTAGCGGGATCACTGCTGAGAGAAGAGGGGCCCCCAGGTGGCTCATGGGAAATGCTACTTCCCAGGTAAAGGTTAAGCAAACCAGAGAGGCAGCATCACCAGCATCACAGTTACACCGGCAACTGTGCTAGCACGACACAGCGTGACAGCAGATTCCCCAGCACCAGGAGAGACACTGCAGCCTGAAGAGTGTGACTGACGAAGGAAAAACTCTCCCACCCACCCCTGTTCTACTTCCTGATTGAAGGGAAAACAAAAGGTCACAGGGTCACATGTACCTAAAGGTTAACATGGCAGCAAGGGGGAGGTACCGACCTCCCAGTCTAAGCCTACAGGATTGGCTGGAGTGCTGGACACTTCTGGAGCGCATGGAATTTTGGGTTGGGAAATTCGAATCCAGGGTAGGGAGGGTCTGGCCCCTTGATCTTCCCCTCGCTCACCCTGCTCACCCTGTTGGAGACTGGATTTTTCCTGGACCGGTGGTCTCTGGAGGCTGTGTGGTCTAGCAGTGAAGTCAGGCCCTGGGAGCCAGGAGCAGTGGCGGGCAGAAGCATGGTAGTGCAGGCTGCTGCACGGGCAGACTCCAGAAAGATGCTCGAAACTGGACTGCTACCTGGAACCAGCTAAACTGGCTTGGTGGTCGTCCTGCAGCCACTCCCATTTCCCCAAGGAAAGTATTTTTAAATGAAGAAGGAACTCGGTACATCCTTGAACTAATCTGGCAAAGTGTGGTGGGGTTTTTCTTTAGGGTTTGCTAGAGGGAATGGATTCTGAGACAGAAGCACCCCAGTCTTCCAAAAGTTAGTGTAGCTTTTGAATAAAAGACTCCTTTATTTGCTAAACCTCTGCCTCTGGAATTTATGGGCAATGGGCAGCAGGACCCCACCTCCGTTCGGTAACAGTGACCATCTTCATCCAATAAGCTTTTAAAAAAACACCTAAAATACTATACTGAACAAGACAAGCAAAAATGAAATGTAATAGCTATATTAATATCAGAGCGAAAAACATTAAAGCAAAAGCATTATTAAGGATAATCTTTGCCTTTTAACTAGTGAATTTTGCTAAATTTGCTGTTACTAGATATGCTTTTTTCTTCTTTCCTAATTTTATTTATTGAGTTTTACAATCTACCTTCTTATCCCTATTTTCATGTTTTAGAAGATATGCATTCTATTTCTACTATTTCAGTAATTTCTCTTAAATATTTTTAGCACGTACATTTACCTTACTAAAGCTTAAAGTTAATAAATATATATTCTTCCATCCAGAATAATTACCAGAATGAAGAACACTCTTTCTGGTTTTAGAATATTAGTATCATCTAGTGTTTTGTTCCACCTTGTTTTCTACTCCCACCTTGGTCATCATCATTAAACTTTTGTGTGAGGTTAATGGCTTTACTCTTCTACTTACTAGTTTCTTTACCCATCATTACTATTTCTATCTGACTCCTTTCTTCTGATTCCAATGTCCTTTAGAAGCTCTTTTGTGAAGAGTCTGTTAGAGGCTGACTCTTTCAATCATTGTCTTAAAGTGTCTTTACTTAATGTTCATTCTTGAATTATAATTTACTTGCATGTGGTATCTGAAATTGATAAGTATTCTGCTTTCTGCCTTCTGTGGTTGCTAAGTGACATTCTTCAGTAGATTGTCTCTAGTTGCATTTAAGATTTTCCTTTGATTTTGCCCTTTTGCAATTCTACTATAATGCCATGGTGTCTTTTGATTTTCATGTTTGGGATTTCTTATACTTCTTGAAACTGGGAATTATTGCTTTTCATCAGTTCTATAACATTTTTATCTGTGGTGTTTTTGAATTTTGCTTTGATTCCATTTTCTTAGTTCTCTACTTCTGGAAATTCTATAAAGATATATAGAATGTTGGACCTTTTCATGTTATAAAAATGTGTCTCTTAACCTCCTTTGTACATTCCATCTCTTTCTCTCTGTATGCCTTATCATCTGTAATTTTTTTCGATACACATTTCAGTTTGCTAATTCTCTTATCAGCTAGGTTTCAACTGCTATATAATGTAAACACTGAGTTTTTAATTTCAATCATTATATTTTTAATTTCCCATAAATTTTATTTGGTTCCTTTATAAATCTGCCCAGTCCTTTTTCAACAACAGTTTTTCTCAAGGATTTAATTTTCTTTGTATCTCTTTATCACCTTAATGCTTTTTTAATTACTACCTGATACTTTTAGTAATAAAGTTAATGTTTTTCTGTTGTTGAATATTGTTGGATTTTTTTCCTGCATGTGTTTTCTAATTTCTATTGAGAGCTTATTTTGTTGGGGCTTAATCTGTGGAAATCCTATAATACCTGGTTTAGGAGGTGTTTCTTTAGAGAAAGTGGTATTTATTTCTGCCAAATACCACACTGTTACTACCAACTTGGAAACTCTTTGCATGTTAATGTGTCTAATCCAATCATAGTGGTAATAAATTCAAATTGGATCCCACAAATAACTAAAAATTCAAGTCCCTTAAAAATTCAAGATAGCCGGTTTGGTTACAAATTCTTTGGGAATTTTTTTTTTTTTTAATCTAAGGCAAGGTATATGTTGCCAATAGTTTTTTTTTTTAACCCCTCTCATAATCCTGGATCTATCTCCCTCTCCCTCCTTCTACCCGCCCCACTCAGTTATGACTTCCAGCTTTGTACAAGCCTAGTGGTTTTTTCTGTCCCTGCTTGGCCAGTAAAGTCTGAACCTGTTAATTATGGAAAGCAGCAGTCATCCCCATCGCTTCCCCATCCCCACAACTACAGCATGTATACCTTATTATGAGTTTCGGCTCACAAAGATTGGGACCCTGGATATTTTCTTTACTTTCTTGAAAACTCTGTTTTTTAGAGTTTGTTTATAGGTGAGATCATATGGCATTTGTCTTTCACTGACCTGCAGAGTTATTGGGCAGAGGAGGGCAAAGGGAGAGAAACTGGGACAACTGTAATAGAATAACAATAAAAAATGATTTAACAAAAATATGTTTGTTTTAGAGAGTAGAAAAGTGCTTGCCAGGGGTTTGAGGTGGAGGAATATAGAGAGGCTGGTAAAAGGACACAAACCTTCAGCTATAAGATGAATATGGTCTGGGGATCTAATGTAAAATACAGTGGCTGTAGTTGGTAACCCTGTATTGTGTAATGGAAATTTACTAAGAGACTGGAACTTAAATGTTCTCTCTCATACACACACAAAAATAAATATGTGAAGTGATGAATGAGTTAATTGGTGGGAATCCTTTTACAATGCATATGTATATCAAACTATGATGTACACTTTAAATGTCTTAAAAGTTTATGTCGACTATGCCTCAATAAAGCTGAAATTTAAAAAAATGAAAGAAATATTTTAAAATATTTAATACTTAATGATATTTTATATCAAGAGAATTTTCAGATTTTCTAGCCTATCATTTTTTCCAGAAATAGAAGCCAATGTGGGTTTATTGATCTTTCCCAGGGATCTGATAATTTTAGATAAAAATCCAATTCAGTTCAGCAAACTATTATTGAATGCTCTCTATATACCAGCTACTATTTAGAAATCACGAATTTTCTAGAAAGATGCTACTTTCATTCAGAAAATAAATCTGCCTGTCTTTCTCATCATCCCCTGCAATGGTCAATTAAAAAGATCATATTATTTCGACAGATAAGTGATGGCACTTTAGTTAAAATGCTTATCTTCAGATAAACTCCAGCACTTAAATCCCTGCTTCTATAATATATGGATTACATTATCATTATTAATAGCAAAAAGGTAAGTGGAAGAGTTATATCAAAATTCATATTTTTCAAAACTGTATATATTTTTTCTTTGCATTTAGATTTTCTTCTACCTCAGTTTAAGAGATGTGGTAATATGTAGTCAAGTTTGTCACTCCTGGATGTCAATGACACAAATAAGCTCGTTGTGGAATGGTGTAAGTAGTCACTACTTGAAGCTGTGTCTTTACTGTCATGTGCCGCTTAACAATAGGGACATGTTCGGAGAGATGCGTCATTAGGTGATTTTGTCGGTGTGTGAACATTATAGAGTGCATTTACACAAACCTAAATGGTATGACCTACTACACACCTAGGCTATATAGTATAGTCTATTGCTCCGTGGTTACAAGCCTGTACAGATGTTACTATAAAAAACAACATGAGAGTAAATCAAGCCCAAGAGAAAAATGATGCAATTAAGGTATATGGTAAACAAGAGATGTATGAGGCTGCTGCTGGCATAACACAGTGAACTGTTGCACAGCAAACTTTTTTTTATACATACAGTGCACACCAAAATAACAACAAGTAGTATAGTGAATACCTAAGCCAGTAACAGACCTTATGGACTGTACATGATTGTATGTACTATACTTAAAACCGGCAGCACAGTGGTTTGTTTACACCACAACCATCACAAAGGAGTCAGTGATGTGTTGTGCTACAACGTTGCAATGGCTACAACTTCACTAAGTAACAGGAATTTTTCAGCTCCATTATAATCTTATGTGATCACCTTCATATATGAGGTTCATCATTGACTGAAATGTTATGTGATGCATTACTTTATTTTAGTTCTTAAAGGAGAATGAACTGCTTTAAGCCAAATGTAGTAGCAATTACCTTCTTCCCTGCTCCCAGCTATGTAGTCACCAAGAGTAGGTACACTGGTTATTCTTTTGTGCAGGCACAAGCCTGGAGGATGAAATAATAAGGTAATGTTATTTTAAGAGATACATTATTAGTATTCTTTAATTTAAATGGTAGAAATAAGTTGAATATTATTTTTAGATTGAAACACAGTTCCATTTTATCTGTTAGGCTTACCAGTGCCTAACTCAGGATGCTACAGAGAGAAATTGAGACAATACAAGTAAAGTTCTGAGGGTAGAGCCTGTATGTAAGCACCATGAAATAAATATTAGCTACTATTAGTTCAAAAAACATAACAAAGCAGCCCAAAGTATAGGGAAAAGAATAAAACAGCAGTATGAAATTGGGCTAAAATATACAACACATAAACAAAGCTTTTTTGATATTAGTGTGTTCATGTGCACACAGACATGCAAACACTCAGGCATTTTCCAAAATGAACATCTAGGCTGGTGCCTCGGTACTCTTCTTGTCATCATACTATTTTCGTTCTGTTCTTGTAACCTAGAACATGTCCATGTTTCTCATTCCAATGAGATACTGGGAGAGGTCTCAGCCAGCAACAAAAAATAAGCATGTATTATCTCCGATGACTTCTCTATTCTGTTTCATGGGTGATATTTTAATCTCAACAACTATGATCATTTCTGCCATCAACCAATGCTGGAGTGGCAACATTTTCTCTGATGCCTGAAGCCCAGTAAATAGCTCACTTTACCACCGTACTTTAATTGCTAATAATTGGAAGACTAAAGATATCATGTGCTCAGACTCACCTATGAATAGATGGCCAGGGCCATTCTGCAGAGACTCTAAAATTTACACAAAGAAACTAAGAGGAGTTGACAAGATGATGGGGTCCCTAGTTCGATAAGTCATTTCAACATTTTTATATCCCATCAGAACACCATTCCTGTGCTTGGCTGTACTGTTCTACTGTTACTTTGTGCAACAATGGCAAGAAGAAAATGTACTTCTGTGTCAGCTAACCCATAATAACAAACAAATTAAGTATTCTTGTTTTAAATTTATTTTTAGTTTAAAGCAGTTACTTTCAAACTTTAGCATGTATCAGAATCATCTGAAGGGACTATTAAAAAAACTGCTGGTTGCCACCCTCAGAGTTTCTGTCTCTGAAGGTCTGGTGTGGGGCTTGATAATTTGCATTTATAACAAGTTCCTGGCTGATGCTGATGCTGCTGGTCCCAGGACCACCCTTTGAGAATCAAAGTAAAGTAATATTTAAAGTAAGAAATTTCTTACTTTGTGACAGATTGGGGATGTTGCTTTTGTCCTTTGGAAAACCCATAAAGAAGGAAAAAATAAATCCAAATGGTCTGGAAGAGAAAGAATATGTACAATATTACGATTAGGACAAATCCTGCAGAAAAAGCCAGCATTTCTGCTCAGACTCCATTGGGTAAAGATGGAGAACATATGAGTACATGACAGTGAAGAACAAAGCCAGGGTAGGAAGTTAAGTTTCATTATGTTCAGCACATTTCTATGCTGCCCTTCGCCTTTAATTACTTTTGTCTTTATTTGTGAATGCTCAGATGTGGCACAACTATAACAAACATTTTAGCACTAAGAATTGCTTTGCTCAGAAGGCAAAAAATTGGATGTTCATAAACTTACCCTTTCAAGTGAAAAATACTGTTAATACTATGATATCAATGCTATTGTTTATCAACCAGCCCTGACCATTCAGAACTCACATAAACCTCTGTGTGCTTCAGTTTTACATTCAATCAACCAAGTCCATCTTTCCTTTTCTTGGGTTATCTTTCCTTTTCTCTAGAATGACCTCCAAATTATAACTTATGAAAAGGTCATTATAAACTGCACATTCTAAATTGTCTTTCCCATAGCCAAGCAGTCAACATATAGTCTGTGCTCAGAAAACACGAGGCAGAAATTTTAATCCAGATTGCAATGACATTGAAGTGGGGGACAGTCTGGGGGCTCACCGGGGATGATGCGGGACATCCAGGCCACTCCCAGACGATTGACCAAGGTAGGGGTGAATGTGAGGCTCCCACCCTCATGGCTATCAACCTGCCCTGGACATGTGGAATCTATTTGTAATTAAATCTAGGAATGACCATGAAAAAAAATCTGTTTATAATTAAGGCTGGGAAGGACCATGAGCAGCAACAACAAAGGCTCCCAAAATGAGTGATGTGTTAAAAAATTTTAGTCCTTGATGCTTTAAAAACATTTTAAAATTTTACATTCAAAAGATTTTTATTTTTAATGTCTCTTGTGTACCCTTTTTAGATTGATTTTTCCACAGTAAAAAATATGATCACAGATAAATACATAGTGTCTGCTTTGCAAAAGTGGCGCCTAAATGTGCTGCGCTTGAATTTTCGTGGTTGTCTTCTACGATTGAAGACTTTGAGATCTGTCAGTAAGTATGTGAATTACAACTGTTTTTGCTTTCTTGTATTTTAATTAAACAAATATAAAAAAAGTAAAAGTGAAATGGAAACTTCAGTTACAGTCTTGGACAATAACAATGCTAACTATAAGAATCTATAAAGCTTATGATATAGTCAGCTCTTACTGGATTGTGTACCCTGGGAGTTAACTCTTTGCCCATTCTAATGGACCACTTTTTTTTAAATTTAGCATTTGTTTATCTATGTATCAATTTATCTCCTAAAAATAAATATAGAAGAACATATTCTCATTTAAAAAATTCTAACAATAGATAAGAAAAGCAAAAATTTTCCTCTAATTCACTTACTCAAAGATACTCAATATTATGCACTCTGATTTCTAAAATATATTGACATACATGTGATTAAAAATGCAAATTAAAATTTTAACTTGAAAAGGACCATATTGTTGTATATTTTATGTCTTAGAAACCTTTCCATGTCAATACTTATATATCTATTAAATTATTTTTAAATACTTAAAATTATTTTTCATACTATGGATGTACCATAATTATTTAACTTTCTTCCTACTGAGGGACATTGAAGTTATCTCCCATTTTTTCTGAGCTGCTTTGTAGTTTCATTGTGATATTTGTTTTTAACTGCCTAGTTCAGGCAGCTATAATAAAGTGTCATAGAGTTGGTGGCTTATGAACAACAGACACTTATTTTTCACAGTTCTGGAGGATGGAAATTCAAGACCAGGATGCCAACATGGCCAGTTTCTGGTGAGGGTCCTCTTCCCATTAGCAGACTACCATCTTATTACATCATCACATGGCAGAGAGAGAGGGTGAAAGAACTTCCTGGGTTTTCTTGTATGAGGGCACTAATCCTGTTTATGAGAGCTCCACCCTCATGACCTAATTAGCTATGAAAGGCCCTACTTCCTAATATCATCACACTGGGGGGTACGAATAAACATCAATTTGGGGGGGACACAACCATTCAGCCCATTGCATTAACCCATATATCTTCTGAGGTGAGTTTTTTACTCTCCAAAAACATTTCTGGAAATTAAAAAAATGTATTTCAAAAAGTATGCACATATATTGATTTCAGATGATGAGAAAGAATGCCCTAAACATGTAAATATCAATGTGAATGAGCCTACAGCTATTAATGAGTGAAAGCAAGTTGCAGAGTGATATATATAATCTAATACTATCTGTACACAATTTTGAATATATGTTATTCAAATAATATATAATTTATATTTTTAAGGACACATACATAGCAAAATATAAAAAGCATGCATGAGAATGAAAAACTCCAAATTTAATATCCTGGTTACCTCTGAGTTGAGGAGAGTTGAATGAAATGGGAAAGAGGCTCTCAAGGTGTTTCTAGTCTATTTGTAATTTTTTATTGAAAAAATAAAATATACAGAATGGATTAATTATGAATGGTTATTGCTGGTGCTGAAGAAAGATATAGTGTTTTTTGGATGATACTATTGTATCTAATCACGCATTAGCATCTCTTCTTGGCTTTATTGGCTTCTCAGTTGATTCTTTGGGGTTTCCTAGGTAAACTATTATGTCATCTAGAACTATTAACAATTTTATTTTTATTCATTCTTATTCTTGTATATTTTTTGCCAGTAGCAGGGATATGTAGCCATCTTGTCTTGTTCTCGACCCCTTTTTTCTTATTTTTAATGAGAATAGCATTAATACTATTAGATCTGTTAATTTCTGGGATACACTATATATATAGGGATATAGCATTTATATTTTTACAGCAGCCATGTTCTACATATTCCTCATTTATTCTGGTTATGTCTGCCTTAGCATTTCATAAACTATTAATTTCTAATCCACCAAGATCATTCCTGCTTTGTTCTCCAAAGGTATTATAGATTTTGGAAAAATACATAGTTTTTGGAATTTGGGCAGAAGAAGAAAACTGAAACATATGCTTCGTCTGCCATCTTGAAAAAAATTATTACTTTTTTAGTAATAAAATTTAACAAAGTAATTATAAACCTCATGTGTTAGCCAGCAACACACTGTCTCTCCCTCTCTCTATATCTATGCATATGTATACATGCATATACATATCTAGAAAATATGCATAAAATATGCTATTAAATAAAATCTATATTTTCAGAAGAAAGAAATAGAAACAAGATACAATATTCAAGGTTTTGGTTTGACCTAAGATTTTTATAATAGCAATTATGGTTGAACAGTGGAACAAATTTCTGAGGAATGGCAAGGCTTGTATCTCTGGAAATTTTTATTTAATTTATTTATTGAGATAAAATTCACATAACATAAAATTTTAACTTTTTAAACAATACAGTTTAAAGGTTTTTAGCATATTCACAATGTTGTACAGCCATCATCACTATCTAACTCCAAAACATTTTTATCAGCCCCTACCCCCACATACAAAATAACTCCATATCTATTTTGCCTTTCATTTCTTTTCTTCTTCTTTCTTTCTTTCTTTCTTTTTTTTTTTGCTTAATTGCTCAGGCTGGAACTTCCAATACAATCTTCAATAAGTGGTGAGAATAGACATCTTTATCTTGTTCCTGTTCTCGAATGGAAAGTTTCTAACCTTTCACAATTAAGTAAGTTGTTATAGGTTTTTCATAGGTGCCCTTTATTGGGTTGATGAAGTTCCCTCAAGTTCCTGGTTTGTTAGGTGTTTTTTTTAATCATAAAAAGGTGTCACATTTTGTTAAATGCTTTTTCTGCACCCAAGGACAGAGTTTTTTCTTTATTCTGTTAAATATAGTTTATTACATTGATTTTTGTATGTTGACCTGCTTTTGCTTTCTTTGGATCAATCTCCTTTGTTCATGGTATATAATTCTTTTAATATGCTACTGTATTCTGTTAATATTTTGTTAAGGATTTTGCATCTATATTTAAGAGGAATATTGGTTTGTAGTTTTCCCTTTTTTGTATTGTGTTCGACATTGTTATCAGGGTAATACTGGCTTTCTAGAATTAATTAGAAAGTGTTTGGAAAGGACTGGTGTTAATTATTCTTTGAATGTTTGACAGAATTTGCCAGTGAAACTAAATGGTCCTAGGTTTTTCTATGTTGCAGGTTTTTGATTGCTGATTTAATCTCTTTATTTGTTATATATCTATTCAGATTTTTTTTTGTTTTTTCTTGAATAAGTTTGGTACTTTGTGTGTACCTAGGAATTTTTCAATTCCATGTCAGTAATCTAATTTCAATAGTCAATTGTTTGGGTAGAACTGTTCATAGTATTCTTTTATAATCCTTTTTATTTCTGTGAAGCAAATAGTAAGGTATGCACTTTCATTTTTTATGTTAGAAATTGAGTCTTCCCTCTTATTTTTCTTGGACAGTCTAGCTAAAGGTTTGTAGATTTTGTTAATCATTTCAAAAAACAAACTTTTTTATTGTAGTAAAATCTACATAACAAAAATTATGATTTAACCATTTTTAAGTGGACAGTTCTGTGGCATTAAGTCCATTCACATTGTTGTGCAACCATCACCACCATCCATCTCCAGAATGCTTCATCTTGCAATATTAAAACTAAACATTAGTTTAGTATATCCCATTTCTGCAGCCCTTGGCAACTACTGTTTTACTTTCTATCTCTTTGAATCTGACTACTCTGGGCACTTCTTGTAAGTAGAATCATACAAAGTTGCCTTTTTTGACTGGCTTATTCCAATTAGTATAATGTCTCCAAGGTTCACCCCAGTTGTAGCACTTGTCAGAATTTCCTTGCTTTTAGAAATGGATAAAATCTTTAAAATATTCAATATTCCAAGATTGAATTAAGAAGAAACATAAAATCTGAACAGACTGATAACTACTAACAGAATCAAATCAGTAATAAGAAAAGCCCCAATAAAGTCCTGGACCAGGTGACTTAACACTCAATGAAAAATTAATACCTATCCTTCTCAAACTCTTCCAAAAAATTGAAGAGGAGAGAAGTCTCCCAAATTCATTTTATGAGGCCAGCGTTACCCTGATACCAAAACCAGAAAAGATGCTACAAAAAAATTATGGCTAATTTCCCTGATTAATATAGGTGCCGAAAAGCTCAGCAAAATGTTAGCAATCTGAATTCAGCAATACATTAAAAATATCATACTCCATGATCAAGTGGGAATTATTTCTGGGATGCAAGGCTGGTTAAAAATCCACAAATCAATTAACATGATATACCACATAAACAAAATGAAGGATAAAAATGATATGATCATAACAATAGTTAAAAGCATTGAACAAAAATCCAACATCAGTTTATGAAAAAAACTTACAGCAAAGAGGGTGAGAGGGGAGATATCTTACCATAATAAAGGCTATATATGATGAACCCACAGCTAACATATACTCTTTTGATTACTATTGTCTCATTGTACAGTTTGATGTCAGGTAGTATAATACCTCCAAATTTTTTTCTTCTTTTTCATGACTGTTTTGGCTATGATTGTTTTTGTGGCTCCATATAAATTTTAGAATTAGTAGTTCTTGTTCTGTGAAAGTTACCATTGGTATTTTGGCAGGAGTTGTATTGAATGTGAAAACCTGAAATCTTTTCCCTTAAGATCAGGAATGAGACAAGGTTATCCCCTTTCACCACTTTATACAACATAGTATTGGAAGTCCTAGTCATACCAATCACACAAGAAAAAATAAAAGATATCCAAATTGGAAAGGAAGACAGACAACTCATTATTTGCAGATTTCATGATACTATATAGAGAGAATCCTAAAGAATCTCCTAAAAATCTGTTAAAACTAATAAATACATTCAATAAAGTAGAAAGATGCAAAATTAATATTCAGAAATCTGTTGCATTTTATATACCAATAATGAACTATCAGAAAAAGAAATTAAGAAAACTATTTCATTTATAATTGAAAAAAGATTGAAATACTTAGGAATAAATTTCTAAACAAGGAGGTAAAAGGCCTGTACTTGGAAAACTATAAGACATGAAAGAAGATACAAATAAATGGAATCATTTATTGTGTTCATATATAGAAAGAATTAACATTGTTAAAATGTCCATACTACCCAAGGCAATTTACAGATTCATTACAATCCCTGCCAAATTACCAACGGCAATTTTCATGGAAGTAGAACAACTAATTCTAAAATTTATATGGAGCCACAAAAGACCCCAAATTGCCAAAGAAATCATGAAAAAAAAGAACAAATTGGAGGTATTATGCTACCTGACATCAAACTGCACTACAAGCAGCACTGTACTGGCATAAAAACAGATGCATAGATTCATAGTACAGAATGGAGCCCAGAAATAAATCCATTAATCTACAACAAATGAAGCAAGTATACACAATGAGGTAAAAATACAATCTCTTCAACAAATGAAAAACTGGACAGTTATTAGTCACTCTACAACAAAGGAGGCAAGAACATATAATTATGGTCAATTAATCTGCACCAAAGGAAGTAAGAATATATAATGAGGCAAAAACAATTTCATCAATTAATGGTCCTGGGAAAACAGATACATATACAAACACACAAAAGAAACTAGACCATTTTGTAAACCATATAAAAAAATAAACTCAAAATGGATTGAAAACTTAAATGTAAGACTCAAAACCATTACTCTCCTAGAAGAAAGCATAGGAATTAAACTCTTTGACATCACTTTTAGCAATATTTTTTGGATATGTCTCCTTATGCAGGGGAAACAAAGGAAAAAAATAAACAAATGAGACTACATCAAACCAAAAAGTTCTTGCACAGTGAAGAAAATCAACAAAATTAAAATAGAACCTACTGAATGGGGGAAGATGTTCATGAATGATACATCTGATAAGGGGTTAATATCCAAAATATATAAGGAACTTATACAGCTTAACACCAAAAAGAAAAACAAAAAAAAACCAAAAACAAAAAAACCCCCCAAAAACAAAACCCCAAACAAGCCGATTTAAAAAATTGGGCAGAGAACCTGAATAGACATTTCTCCAAAGAGGTCACACAGATGGCCAGTAGACATATGAAAAGATGCTCAACATCACTAATCATCAGATAAATGCATATTAAACCTACAATGAGATATCATTTCACACCTGTCTAGAATGGTTATTAAAAATAAACCAACAAACAATTGTTGCTGAGATGTGGAGAAAAGAGAACCCTCCCACACTGTTGGTGGGATTGTAAACTGGTGCAGCTGGTATGGAAAACAGTATGGAGAATCATCAAAAAATAAAAAATAGAACTACCATATGATCCAGCAGTTCAACTTCTGGTTATTTACCTGAAGAAATCCAAAACACTAATTTGAAAAGCTGCATGCATCCCTGTGTTCATTGCAGCATTATTTACAATAGCCAAGATATGGAAGCAACCTAAGTATCCATTGATGGATGAATGGATACAAAAGTGGTACACATATAAATGGAATATTATGCAGCCATAAAAAAGAATGAAGCCTTGTCATTTGAGACAAGATGGATGGACCTAGGGGGTATTATACTAATTGGAGTCAGATAGAGAAAGACAAATACCATATGGTTTTACTTATATGTGGACTCTAAAAAGAGAAATAAGCCAACCTACCAAACAGAAAAAAATCTCATAGATATGGAGAACAAATTGCTGGTTGTCAGATGAGTCGGCACTGGGGGAACAGATGAAAAAGGTGAAAGAGATTAAGATGTACAAATTTCCAGTTATAAAAATTAGTCACAAGGATGTAAACTACAGCATATAGAATACAGCCAATAATGTAATAACTATGTGTGGTGTTAGATGAGACTAGACTTATCAGGGCGATCACTTCTTAAAGTAAAGACATATAAATGTCTAATTACTGTGTTGTACACCTGAAACTAATGTAATATGGTATGTCAATTCTAATTGGAAATTAATTTTTTTTAAATGAGGGTTTTTCTTACCCTGAAAAACAAAGAGCAAAGGAGCAGAGTAATAAAAAAGTATTTATTTTTCCTTGTCTTATTAAGAGTGCATAGTACTCTACTGGATATGTGTACCACAGTTTGTTTATCTATTCATTCATACATGGTCACTTAGATGCCTCCACTTTTTGGCTATTATGAGTAATTGCTGCTATGGCATGGATGTTAAACAAGCAACTTTTATTCATTGATTCTATTATTTTTCTGTTTTCTAGTCAAGCTTCACTCCAATCATTATAACCTTCTTGCTTTGGATTTTGCTCTCTCTTCTTTTTCCTGTTCCTTAAGGTGTGGAATATTAAGTTATTGATGTGGATAAAGGCATTTACAGCTATTAAAGTTCCCATATTTGTTTTATACCTGCTTCCACATAAGGACTTTTCACAATGCCTAGGAACAAAGTCCAGTGGGAAGTTTGAGGTGGAGAGGAAATGGGCAACATGAAGTTGCAATTTGTGTAGAAGATACGTAGATGGTCAAATAATGGAAAAGCCTAAGTCGAATTCTGTACTATATAATGGGCATGTTGACTATTTGTTCCTTGTATTAGATAATGATATATTTTAACTATGTCAAATATTTGTATTTGTATCTGAGATGCAAGATAGCCTAAAAATATTGTTTTGCTTTAATTTCTTTGATACTTTGTTATCCTTTTAAAATATTTTGTTTAGTATTTATCTGGACCGTTTAATTCTTAGTATAAATATCTTTATCATAGAAACAATTAAGCATGCAAGCCTAAGTAGATCTTGATTTATTAAGTAAATCTAATACCTTTGTATTATTTTTTTTGCCAAAGATTATTTAATAAAATCAGTTTCAATTCTAGCAACTTTGAGTGTATCAAAGATAAAAAGTCATTCTCAGAATTGCTTTAACTTTTTAATCTCCCTTTCTTCCAACTAAAGTCAGATTATCTATTGGGGTGTCTTCCGGTAAAAATGTTTGACACTCTGATTGTTAGATAGAAGATAAATGCTGGCTGATCTTTTGGGTTGTTTGGCTAAATGACCACAAGAATTGTAATTTTTGTGTTTACCAAAATTTAGAAGAAAAATAACTTTTTGTTATTTATTGTATTTTTTATTAATTTTTTAATTTTTCAATGACATACAATATTATATTAGTTTCAAGTATACAACACAATTATAAGACATTTACATAACTTACAAATTAATCACCCTGATAAACCTAGTACATACCCGACACCATACATAGTTATTACAAAATTATTAACTACACTCCCTATGCTGTATTTTATATGTCAATGACTATTCTGTAACTACCAATTTATTCTTAATCCCTTCATCTACTCACCCAGTCCCTCGACCACCATCTCCTCTCTGGCAACCACCAGCCTGTTCTCTGTACTTATGAGTCTGTTTCTGTTCTACTTGTTTATTTTGTTTTTAGGCTCCACATATAAATGAAACCATATGGACTTTGTCTTTCTCCGTCTGACTTATTCACCCAGCACAATAACCTCTAGGCCCATCCATGTTGTCACAAATGGCAAGATTTCTTTTTTCTTTTTTTAATTTAAATATTTATTTTATTTTTAGACAGAGGGGAAGGGAGGGAGGAATGGAGAGAAACATCAGTGTGTGGTTGCCTCTCACACACCCTCTACTGGGGACCTGGCCTGCAACCCAGGCATGTGCCCTGGCTGGGGAATCAAAGCGGCAACACTTTGGTCCAGAGGCCAATGCTCAATCCACTGAGCTACACTAGCCAGGTCATTTTTTATTATTATTATGGCTGAGTCATACATTGGTCTGTGTGTCTGCTTTTCTGCCAGTATCATGCTGTTTTGTTTATTTTTGCTTTGTAGTATAATTTGAAGTCAGGTAGAGTGATACCACTGACTTCATTCTTTTTTTTCAGGATTGTTTTGGCTATTTGGGGTCTTTCGTGGTTCCATACAAACCTGATGTTTTTGTTCTATTTCTTTAAAAATGATATTAGGGTTTTCATAAGGACTGCATTAAATCTGCGTATTGCTTTGGGTAATATGGCCCTTTTAGCATGTTGATTCTTCCAATCCATAAACATGGAATATCTTTCCAAATGTCTTTTTTGATCTCTTTCAATACTGCTTTGTAGTTTCCAGTGTATAGGTCCTTCATATCCTTTGTTAAGTTTATTCCTAGATATTTTATTCTTTTTGTTTTAATTACAAAAGGAATTGTGTTTTTTTAAATTTATTTTTCTGAAATTTCATTGTTAGTATATAGGAATGTAGTGGATTTTAGTACATTGATTTTGTATCCTACAGCTTTACTGTATATGTTTATTGTTTCTAATAGTCTTTGTTTGGTGGAATCTTTAGGGTATTCCTATGTACAGGATCATGTCATCTACAAAAAGTGACACTTTCATGTCTTCCTTCCCAATGTGGATGCCTTTTATTTCTTTCTCTTGCCTGATTGCTCTTGATAGGACTTCCAGAACTATGTTGAATAAGAGTGTTGAGAGTGGGTGTCCTTGTCTTGCTCCTGATGGTAGAGGGAAAGCTTTTAGTTTTTCACCATTGAGTATGAGTTTGTCATATATGGCCATAATTATTTTGAGGTACTTTATTTCTATACCCATTTTATTGGGTATTTTAATCATAAATAGATATTTTATCTTATCAAATGCCTTTTCTGCATTGATTGATAAGATTATATGATATTTTTGTCCTTTGTTTTGCTAATGTGCTGTGTTACATAGATGGAATTGTGTTTGTTGAACCATCATTGTGCTCCTGGAGTGAACTCCACTTCATCATGATGTGTTATTTAAAAAAATATATTGTTGTAGTCAGTTTGCTAGCATTTTGTTTAGAATTTTTGAATCTGTATTCATCAGAGATATTGGCCTATAGGGTTTTTTGCTTGTTTGTTTGTTTGTGTGTTATCCTTGCCAGGTTTTGGCATCAGGTATATATTATTCTCATAAAATGTGTTAGTAACTCTTGCATTTTCTTCAATTTTTTAGAAGAATTTGAGAAGGATATGTTTCAAATCTTCTTTGAATGTTTGATAGAATTCAGTATTGAAACCATCAGGTCCTGGAATTTCACGTTTTGGGTTTTTTTGATGATTGTTTAAATTTCCCCACTGTTGATCTGTCTATTTTGATTTTCCAGTTCTTCATGATTTAGTCTAATAAGGTTATATACTCCTAGGAACTTATACATTTCCTCTAGGTTATTGAATTTGATGGCCTATAGTCTTTCATAGTATTATAGTATGATCTTTTGTAAAGCTGTGATGTCTGTGATTTCTTTTTATGTTTCATTTCTTATTTTGTGCATATGAGTCTTCTTTTTTTTCCTTAGTGAGTCTAGCCAGGGGTTGTCCATTTTATTAACCTTTTCAAAGAACCAGATCTTTGTTCTATTATTTTGTATAGTGTTTTTTGTTCCATATTTCATTCAATTTTGCTCAAATATTTATTTCCATTTTTTTCTGATGACCTGGATTTGCTTTTGTTCTTTTTCGTTCTTTAAAATATAACGTTGGGTTGTTTAATTGCAATTTCTATTGCTTCTTGAGATAGAGCTGTAATGATATGCACTTCCCTCCTATTATGGCTTTAGCTGCATCCCAGATGTTGTGATGTCGTATATTTTTCTAAGTATATTTTATTGATTATGCTATTAGAGTTGTCCCATTTTTTCTCCTCTTTATCCACCCCCTGCACCCCACACCCTCTAGCATTCCCTGCTCCCCCTTCCCCGGCCCGCCGCTTAGTTCATGTCCGTGGGTCATACATATAAGTTCTCTGGCTTCTCCATTTCCTATACTATTCTTAACCTCCCCCTGTCTATTTTGTACCTACCATTTATGCTTCTTATTCCCTGTACCTTTTCTCCCATTCTCTCCCTCCCTGCCCCACTGATAACCCTCCATGTGATGTCTATTTCTGTGATTCTGTTCTTGTTCTAGTTGTTTGCTTAGTTTCTGTTTATGTTTTTAAGGTTCAGTTGTTGATAGTTGTGAGTTTGTTGTCATTTTACTGTTCATATTTTTGGTTATCTTCTTTTTCTTAGATAAGTCCCTTTAACATTTCATATAATAAGGGCTTAGTGATGATGAAC
This sequence comes from Mormoops blainvillei, assembly GCA_004026545.1. Classification (NCBI taxonomy): domain Eukaryota; kingdom Metazoa; phylum Chordata; class Mammalia; order Chiroptera; family Mormoopidae; genus Mormoops; species Mormoops blainvillei. The sequence goes on along the minus strand of PVJD01004069.1, from coordinate 55,994 downwards.
TCTTTTAACTTTATCTAGGAAGCACTTTATCTGCCCTTCCATTCTAAATGATAGCTTTGCCAGATAGAGTAATCTTGGATGTAGGCCCTTGACTTTCATGACTTTGAATACTTGTCCTGAGCCCCTTCTTGTCTGTAAGGTTTCTTTTGCAAAATCAGATGATAGTCTTATGGAATTCCTTTGTAGGTAACACTATCCTTTTCTCTTGCTGCTTTTAAGATTCTCTACTTACGTTTAATCTTGGGTAATGTAATGATGATGTGCCTTGGTATATGCTTCCTTGGGCCCAACTTCTTAGGGTCTCTCTGAGCTTCCTGGACTTCCTGGAAGTCTATTTCCTTTGCCAGACTGGGGAAGTTCTTCATTATATTTCCAAATAAGTTTTCAAGTCTTGCTCTTCCTCTTCTCCTTCTGGTACCCCTATGATTCGGATATTGGAATGTTTAAAGTTGTCTCAGAGGTTCCTCAGCCTCTCCTCATTTTTTTGAATTCTTGTTTCTTCATTCTGCTCTGGTTGAATGTTTATTTCATCTTTCTGCTCCAAGTCATTGATTTGAACCCAGATTTCCTTCCCTCCACCGTTGGTTCCTTGTGTATTTTTCTTTATTTCACTTTGCACAACCTTCACTTTTTCCCCTTTTGTGACCATACCAACCATTTCTGTGAGCATCCAGATTACCGGTGTTTTGAACTCTGCATCTGTTAGATTGTCTATCTCTTCATTACTTAGTTCTATTTTTGGAGCTTTGATCTGTTCTTGCATTTTGGCAACATATTTTTTGTCTCAGAGCACCTATTACATTGTGAGGGGCAAAGCCTTAGGTATTCACCAGGGTGGGACAACCCAGTTTGCAGGATTGTGGCACTGTATGTGGGTGAGGGGTCAAAGAGGGAACAATGCCATTTGCTTGGCTGTTGGCCAGCTTTCAGTCACTTCCCCTGCTACCCACAAGCAAATTGGGACCTTTTGGTGCTGATTCCAGGGTGAGCAGGTTTGTGTACGTTCTAGGACCCTGTGGGTCTCTCCAATGAACTCTCCTGTGAGACTGCCAGTTTCTCCCAGTGCCACAACCCCCACAGGTTTTTATCCATAGAGGTTTTGAGGCTTTCTTTTTCTGTGCTGGAACCCTGGGTTCCATGATCTCTCTCACTCTCCAGTTGTTTCTCCTGGTTTATCTGCATGCAGATGTGGGACCGCCCTTGCCTCTCCTCCTCTCTTCCCTGGCTGCCTGTCTCCATCCCTCTTACCAGTCTGAATGAATGTTTCTTCTTTAACTCCTTGGTTGTTGGACTTCCATACAGTTCGATTTTCTGGCAGTTCTGGTTATTTTTTGTTTTTAAATTTGTTGTTGTCCTTCTTTTGATTGTGTAGGGAGACAGTTATCTACCTACACCTGCATCTTGGCCCGAAGTCCATTCTTGATCTCTTTTATTGAGTTATTCATCTCCAGAATTTCTGTTTGGTTCTTTTTTAAAGTTTCAGTTTCTTTGGTAAAGTCCTTGTGATTTATGTGATGTAAATGTCAGAGAATTCGAGACTGCAGTTCTGAAAAAACTGAGAGAAATGCAAGAAAATACAGATAGGCTGTTTAATGAGCTCAGAAAATAAATCAATAAACAAAACAAATACCTCCCCCTTTTAAAAGCAGGAGATGAAACTTCTATGTAAACAATATCCTCCCTTGTCAAATTAATTCTTATCTTCCTCCTTCCTCTCGATTATCTAGGCTGCAGCAAGTGGTACGTGTGTAAGAGTCCCCTTCAGGGTTTTTCATCTCCATTTTAAGTGAAGTTTCTTTAGTTCATTTTCACAAGTATATGCTAAAATACTTTAGCAAATATTTGGCAAGGGTACAGAGAGTGACTTTTAAGTTCAGCAGTTTTGTTGTTGGGCCTGAGTAAAACAGATATATAGGAGATATGAAGCCACATTTGACTTTTGTTAGTTTTTCTCCACCTACTCAAAAATTGGCTGGATGAGAACAGTTCTGAAGATGATGTCACTTGTGAATAACCCTGGGATTCCATGTTTATATTTCTAGAATTCATAGGATACAATACTGAAGTTTTAAAAAATGAATTAACTAATTTTCCAGTTTTCCCACCACTACATGAGATATTATTACTAGTTTTTTCCTTGATACTGATTTGTTGGTCGCATATTACATCCCCCTCTGCTCATCAATACCTCACCTTCTGCAGAAAGGTGCCTCAATGACTTACAGAATTTAGGCAAGTAAAGTCTCATTACTGAATTGCTTTTACTTGCCAGAGCATAAGACTTTTTCAGATTTCTCAGGAAAGAGGCATTAATTGATCCAGAGCATAAGGTCCAGGGGGGGAATAGTTAGTAAATAAAAAATCTGAACTGCTAAGTGAAATAAGCCAGGCGATGAAAGAGATACCACATGATCTCACCTATAAGTGGAACCTAATCAACAAAATAAACAAGCAAATAAAATATAACCAACAACATTGAAATAAAAAGCAAACTGACAGTGACCAGAGGGGAGGTGGGAGGGGGATGACAGGGGAAAGGGAGGGCAAGGGTCATCAAGGAACATGCATAAAGGACCCATCAACAAAGCCAAATGGGAGAAGGATTGAGGGTGGGAGGTGGGGGTGGGTGGGGCTGGGGAAAGTGGTGGTGGGAAAATGCTGACCAAAAAAAAAGTGGTCAGGTGAGGCTGGGATTAGTGGGGGAAATTAAGAAGCCAAAGAACTGGTGCGTGCAGCCCATAGACATGGACGAAGAGGTGTGGGGATGATGGGATGGGGCGCAGGGTGGAGGGGATAAAGGGGGGGAAAATGGGACAACTCTAATAGTATATTCAATAACGTATACCAGAAAAAAACCTGAACTGTTTAATGTTAATGTCTTTCTCAAATAACCAGGCATTAGGTCAGAACTGACTCAGGTTAGGACTTAGGAGACCTCAGCTTGCAGTAAATTTTATTTACTTCAGAAAAATTGGAGAATCTTAGGACCAGAAGGAAAGTTAAAAAATTTTTGAGTGTTTATCCAAAGACATACATGTTCAAGTATGAAGATCTCAGGATTATTATATTTTTCACTATTATAAAATAACTTATTTATTAATCTCCTGAACGTCATCATCTATTGAACATAAGGAAAAACCCAAGGCAAGTTATTAAACTATCAAGGAAGAAATTGGAAGAAGAGGAATAACCTAATTGTTCCATCACTGATCAACCATACTTCCCTGAAAAAGTGAAAACTCTGTACAGAGAAGGGGGAAATCTTAAGCTTTCAACAATGTACTGCAAGTTAATCCCTGGGAGATATTAGCAACTTCAATTGACTTGCTTTTGGATGGTCTGGACAAATTTCTATTACTGTGTGTTCCAGGGCTTTATTTTTAATAGACCCCAGGGAATAATACTGAATATAAAAATCAAGCAATAAAATGTGCAACTGGCCTCTGAAATTAAACAAGACAGTAATTTAGGCCCTTTCTCTGATTCAGATTTAATCTCCTCATTTGTTTCAAGATCCCCCATGTTCCCACTGCATGCCTTCATCTCTTACCGTGGTTCCATCTGTGCTTTCTTTGCCATCAAATCTTGGTGTTTTAGGTGTTGTATTCTTAATATTCCACACTGAGCAATCATGAACAATAAGTGAAGGCACTACATCACTCAGGTAACAACACTTCAAATTTAAGAGCTGCCTTTAATACCTCATAGTGGATAATGAGTGCATTTGCATTGAGAACCAGTATCTCCAAGTCTTCATCCCTGCCCCAAACTACGGGTAAAATGGGCAGAGAGGTCAGATCCTTGTATCTAGAGTCATTTCCTGAGCCACCATCTATGGCAATACTACCAACCTCCCATTTTCTTGGTTTTTTATGCACATTGATACAGGTTTTTTAAATTTTAAAATGTTTAATGGCAACATAATTGACATAAAAAATTATATTAGTTTTGATGTACAAAATTACAATTCAAATTTGTATACAATGTGAAATAATCACAATAAGTCTAGTTAACATCTGTCATTATACATTGTGACAAAATTTTTTTCTCTTGTAATGAGAACTTTTAATATCTATTGATGATACTGTATTGCTTATTTGAAAGTTACTAAGACAATAATTCAAATAAACAATATAGTATCATCATAATATTCCATTGTGTGTATGTGTGTATACTTGTATATATATCACATACTTTTTATCTATTCATCAATTGATGGACACTTAAATTGTTTCCATATCTTGGTGATTGTAAATGATGAAGCAATGAACATGGGGCTGCATATGTCTTGTTGAGTTTGGATATACACCCAGAAATAGATTGCTGGATCATATGGTAGTTTTATTTTTAATTTTTTGAGGAACCTCTATAATGTTTTCCATAGTAGATGCACCAATTTACATTCCCACCAAGAGTGTAGAAGAGTACCCCTTTCTTCACATCCTTAACAACACTTATCTCTTTTTTTTAAAAGGAATTCTATCAAGCGTGAAATTGTACCTCATTTTGATTTGAATTTCCTTGATGATTAGTGATATTGAGCGTGTCTTCATGTATATGTTGACCATCTGTGCATCTTCTTTGGAAAATACCTATTCAGATCTTCTGCCCCCACCCCCTTAAATTTTCTTTTTTTTGCTATTGAGCTATATGAGTTCTTTATATATTTTGAACATTAACCTCTTATCAGACATATGATTTGCAAAAGATTTTTCCCATTCAATCAGTTGCCTTGTCATTTTGTTGATGGTTTCCTTTGCTGTGCAGGAATTTTTTATTTTGATATAGTCCCACTTGTTTTTTTTTGTTTTTGTTACTTTTTACTTTTGGTGTCAGATTTAAAAAATGATCATCAAGTCCTATGTGAAGAAGCTTACTGCCTATGTGTTCTTCTAGGAGTTTTTATTCAGGTCTTATATTCAAGTCCTAAATCCATTTTTGAATTAATTGTTGTGCATGGTATAAGACAGTGGTCCAGTTTAATTCTTTTGTATGTGGCTCTCCAGGTTTCACAACACCATTTATTGGAGAGACTGTCTTTTTCCCCATTGACTCTTCTTGGTCTTTGTCATAAATGAATTGACCATGTGTGCATGGTTTACTTCTGGTCTCTCTATTCTGTTTCATTAATCTGTGTATTTGTTTTTATGCCAGTATCATATGGTTCTGAATACTATCAGAGGTAGTAATTACAGGCTTTGTAATATAGTTTTAAATTAAGGAGCTTGATGTCTCCAGCTTTATTTTTCTTTCTCAAGATTGCTTTGGCTTCCAGAGTCTCTTGTGGTTCCATTCACATTTTCATATTGTTTGTTCTACTTCTGTGAAAAACACCATTAGAATTTAAATAAGGATTGCACTGAACCTATATATTTCTTTGGGTAGTATGGACATTTTAACAAAATAATTCTTATAATCCATGAGCATATAATATCTTTTCATTTATCTTTGTCTTCAATTTATTTCATCAAGGTCTGTTGTTTTTATGTACAGGTGTTCACCTTCTTGGTTATATTTATTCCTAGATATTTTAACCTTTTTGATGCAATTATGTAAGATTGGCTTCTTAATTTCTCTTTCTGGTAGTTTGTTATTAGTGTATAGAAATGCAACAGATTTTTATATATTGATTTTGTATTCTGCAACTTGACTGAATTCATCTATTAGTTCCGACAGTTTCTGTAGAATCTTTAGGGCTTTCTATATGTAATATCTTGTCATGTGCAAACAGTAACAGTTTTATTGTTTTCTTTACAATTTGTATGCCTTTTATTTATTCTACTTGCCTAATTTCAGGGGTGAAAGTGGACATCTGTGTCATGTTCTTGATCATTGAGCAAAAGCTTTCAGCTTTCAACAATGCATATGAGGTTAGCTGTGTGTTTGTTACACATGGCCTTTTTTATGTTGAGGTATGTTCTGTCTATACTCATTTTGTTGGGTATATACCCTTTTTTAAATCATAACTTGATGTTGGATTTTGTCAAATGCTTTTCCTGCATCTATTGCATTTGATCATGTAATTTTTTACCCCCCCCCTTTTTTTTTTTTTGCTAATGTGGCATTTCTTATTGACTAGACTTGTGGATGTTGAGCTACCTTTGCATCCCAGGAATAGGCCTAACTTGATCATGGTGTATGGTCCTTTTAATGTATTGTTGAATTCTGTTTGCTAATATTTTTTTGAGGACTTTTGCATTTATGTTCATCAGGGATATTGGCCGATAATTTTCTTCTCTTGTGGCATCCTTGTCTGGTTTTGGTATCAGGGTAATTCTGGACTTGTAAAATGAGTTTAGAACTTTTCCTACCTCTTCAATTTGTTTTGGAACAATTTGAGAAGGAAGGGTATTAAATCTTCTTTGAATGTTTGTTAGCATTCACCAGTGAAGCTGTTTGGTCCTGGACTTTGTAAGTATTTAGATTACTAATTCAATTTTGTTTCTAGTAATAGGTCTATTCATATTCTTCTGTTTCATCCTGATTCAGTCTTGAAAGATTGTATGTTTCTAGAAATTTATCCATTTCTTCTAGGTCATCCAATTTGTTGGGGTATAATTGTTGAAACTATTCTCTTATAATCATTTGTAATTTTGTGGTGTTTGTTGTTACTTTTTCTCTTTTAGTTCTAATTTTATTTATTTGTGCCCTCTCTCTTTTTCTTGATGAATCTGGCTAATGGTTTAGTATTTTGTTTATCTTTTCAAAGGACCAACTCTTGGTTTCATTGATTTATTGTCTTTTAGTCTCATATTCATTTATTTCCATTCTGATATTTATTATTTTCTTTCCTTTCCTCACTTTGGGTTTTATTGGTCTTCTTCTTCTAGTTCCTTAAGTTATATAAGTTTACATTGATTGAGAGTTTTCTTGTTCCTGGAGGTAAGCCTGTAATACTGTGATTCCCTATTAGCACAGCTTTTGCTGCATCCCAAAGATTTTACATTATTGTATATTCATTTATCTCAAGATATTTTTTGATTTGCTCCTTGATTTCTTTGTTAACTCCTTTGCTGTTAGGAAGCATGCTGTTTAGTCTCCATGTGTTTATGTTTTTTCCACTTTTCTTTTTGTAATTAATTTCTAGTTTCATATCATTGTGATCAGAGAAAATGCCTGATATCATTTCAATCTTCTTTAATTTACTGAGGCTTATTTTGTGGCCTAACATGATCTGCCCTGGAAAATATTTTATGTGCACTGGAAAAGAACATGTATTCTGCTGTTTGGGGATTAATGCTCTGTAAATATCTATTAAGTTCACCTGATATAACATGTCATTTAATGCCACTGTTTCCTTGTTGATTTTCTCTGGATAATCTATTCATTTATGTAAGTGTGGTGTTAAGGTTCCCTCATATTGTTGTAATATTGATCTCTCCCTTTATGTATGTTAATGTTTGTTTTGTGTATATAGGTACTTCTACATTGGGTGAGTAAATGTTCACAAGTATTACATCCTCTTGTTGGATTTATCCTTTTATCCTTTTAAATTGCCTTTTTTTTTGGTCTTTTGTTAAAGCCTTTGCTTTAAAGTCTGTTTTGTCTCATATAAGTAGTGCTACCCAAGCTTTCTTTTCACTTCCATTTCCATGGAATATGTTTTTCCAACCCTTTGCTTTAAGTCTGTGTCTTTCAATCTGAAGTCAGTCTCTTGTAGGCAGCATCTGCCTGGGTCTTGTATTTTTTTTATCCATTCAGCCATCCTGTGTGTTGTTTTATATTATTTTTTCCATACCATTCATCCTTCTTAAACCCCTTCCTCATCCTGTGTCTTTTGATTGGAGCATTTAAAGTTACAATGAATAAGTATATTGTTATTGTCATTTTATTAAACATTTTCTGGTTGTTTTTGTAGTTCTCTTTTCCTTACTTCTCTTGCTCTCTAATCTTTTATATGTATGACTTTTTAAGTGATCTGTTTGGGTTCTTTTTTCTTTTTTTGTGTGTATCTATTATAGGCTTTTATTCTGTGGTTACCATGATATTTATACAGGGTCCAGCAGAAGTAACACCTGCTTGAGTGTGGTTGGTAAGGTAATAATATGGGTGTAATAATTTATAGTTTTAATTTGAACATTTTACCTACAATGTCATATGGCATCCTTGAGTGTGATATTGTTATGTTACAGAATTACATGCTTATGATTTTGTAATAAAAAGTGTTATTTGTGCCAGACCCTGTATAAGAAGCTATTGTTATTGCAACCTTTTAATTGACAGTCATTTACATTTGAACACATCCTACAACACTACTTTTTACTCACAAGCCTACGTTTATGTTTATACATTTTACATGTCATGCCACATGTGTGTAACTCTTAATTTACTACTGTAGTTACACATGCTCTTACTACATCTGTGTTTTAACCTTCACAACAGCTTTATCATTGGTTGATCTACTGTTTTTACTAAATGTTTGCCTTTATCAGTGCTATGTTTTTTCTTTCCTACAATTTTTTTTCCTATATTTCCTGTGTTTTTAGTTTTGGCCTTTTCTCTTCTGCTTACAGAAGTCTTGATTGTGGGTTTTCACCCTTTCATTACTGTGAATATATCATGCCACTCTCCTCTGTCCCATAAAGTTTCTACTGAAAAGTCAGCTGATAATCTTATGGAGTATCTCTTGTATGTGATTAGCTGCTATTCTCCTACTGTTTTTAAGGCTCTGTCCTTGTCTTTAAACTTTGGCATTTTAACTAAGATGTGTCTTGGTGTGGACTTCTTTATTTTTTGTTTTGTTTTGTTTGTTTGTTTGTTTGGTTTCTCCATGCTTCAGGGACTTGGTTGTCCATTTCCTTTACCAGGTCAAGGAAGTTTTCAGCCATTTTTTTTTTCAGATAGGGTTTCTTGCTTTCTCCTCTCTGTGAATGTTGGTATACTTGATGTTATCCCAGAGGTCTCTTAATCTGTTGTTATTATTATTATTATTGCTGTTCCAATTGGATGAGTTCCACTACCTTGTCTTCTCACTGACTTGCTCTTCCGCATCCTCTAATCTATTGTTGATTCCCTCTAGTGTATTATTTTCACTTTAGTTATAATATTTTTCAGTTTTGGTTGTTTTTTTATATTTTCTATATCTTTGTTAAAGTTCTCACTAAGTTCTCTATTTTTCCCCAAATTCACTGAGTATCTTTATAACCATTGTTTGAACTCTTTTCAGGTAATTACTTACCTCCATGTCATTTCATTCTCTGTCTGGGGTTCTCTTCTGTTCTTTAATTTGGAGCATATTTTTTTCATTTGAAACATATTTCTCTATCTCCTTATCTTGGCTCTTTTTCTTTCTATGAATTTGGTGAAACAGCAACCGTTCCCAGTCTTGAAGGGGTGGCCTTGTATAGGAGCTTCTCCGTTATAGACTCCACTTGGTAGGGGTGTTTTGCAGACCACCTGGAGATGGAGGTGGACTGGAGGTAGGCTGCAGGAAGAGCCAGGGGCAAACTGAACTGGATCCATCTTGGCAGGCTGGCTGGAGCTGGAGCAGGAGTGTGTGTAGGCCATGGGGAGTCCTAGGAGCAAGTTGTTCTGGAGCCACCTTGGCAGGCCAGCTGGAGCCGTAGTTGGAGCTACTTGGGCCATGAGAAGTTCTGAAAGCAAGCTTCCCTGGGGCGTAGAGCTTCAGCTGAAATGGGTGTGAGCAACAAGGAGTCCTGGGGACAAGCTACGGTAAGGCTCAGAGCTATAGCTAAAGGAGGAATGGTCTGTGGGAAGGCCTTCTGTGGGAAGGCCTGGGGACAAGCTGGGCTGTGGTGAGAGGCATAGCTAGAAAAGGTGCAAGCCATGGGGAGTCCTGGAAACAAACTATGGAGGTGGTGCGGGCCTGGGTCTTGGGGTGCACTGGGGCAGCCTTGGCTGGCTGGCTAGAGTGCGTGGATTGTGCTCCTGCTTCACTGATCAAGACATCTGGGGAAGTGTAATAAATGGCAACACTGGAGAGAGTTCCTGCAGTGTCCCTACCATTTGACAGGAGCTTTAGGGTTAGTAAATGGATTTCCTTCCCGTATTATCTAGGTGCCCTTTAAACCACTGTTTTATCTATATGCCCCAGGATGGGCAAGTTGGCACAGACCCCTCAGTGATTCCTCCTTGTGATAGGTCTATGTGTTGGAGGTGGGATTCCCACATTACTGTGTCTCCAACTCCATCTCTCCTGCCTGTTTCTATGTGATCTCTCTTATTTTGTGTGTGTGCATGCATGTGCATGCACGCAGAAGTGTTCAGTCAGTCCTCAGTAATTCTTCAGGGGGAGTTGCTCCATCTGTAGGTATAGATTTGATTTGTTTATGGGAGGAGGTGTGTTCAAAGCCTTCCTATGGCACTGTCTCAAAACCATCCCCCTTGCTACTCTTTAGTACCTTTTTTTTTCAGTTTAAAGTCCCTTTATCATTTTGGGTAAGGCTGGTTTTGTAATGATAAACTCCTTTAGTTTTTACTTGTCTGGAAAACTATCTTTCCTTCAATTTTGAATGATAACTTGGCTGGATAGAATATTCTTTGTTGGAAGTTGTTTCTTTTGGCATTTCGAATATACTGTTACTCCCTGGGGGCTGCAGTTTCTATTTAAAATATCTGCTGATGATCTTATGGGAGTTCCCTTGTACTTAACAAATTGTTTTTCTCTTGCTCCTTTTAAGATTCTCTCCTTGTCTTTAACATTTGACATTTTAATTATAATGTATCTTGGTGTAAATCTCTTTGCTTTCATTTTCTTTGGAACTCTCTAGGCTGCCTGGATCTGGGTGTCTATTTCCTTTTCTGGTTTTTTTTAGCCATTATTTCTTCAAATAGATTTTTTGGCCCATTTCTCCTGCTTCTCTTTCTGGAAATCTTATAGTGTGAATTATCAGCATGTTTGGTGTTGCACCATTCGTCACTTAGCTATCTTCACTTATTTCCATTCTTTTTTATTTTTGCTGCTCTTATTGGGTGAGCACCACTGCCTTGTCTTAGAGTTAACTGATGCACTTTTGCTTCATCTAATCTGCTGTGACACTCTCTCATGTATTTTTCAGTTTTGTATTCTTCAGCTGTATGGCTTCAATTTGGTACTGTCTTATATTCTCTGTATCTTTGTTGAAGTTTTCAGCGTGTTCCTCTACTTTCCTCCAGAGTTCAGTTAGCATGTTTATGACTATTATTTTGAACTCTTTTTGAGGTAAATTACTTATCTCCATTTCACTGAGGTTTTTTTCCTGATGTTTTATCTTTTTTTTTTTCAATTTGGAACATATTCCTTTGTTTATTTTGTTTGACTCTCTGTTTTGGTTTCTGTGCATTAAATTCAACAACCACCTCTCCCAGTCTTGAGGCAGTTGTCTTGTATAGGAAATGAATCTTGTTGTTTAACCGGTCCTTAGCTCTTACAGTTGTCTCTCAAACCTTTGTGATTGTCCAAGCAGCCTATTTTATTTTTAATGCCTCCCAGTAGTTGAGGGTGTGCCAAGAACTGTCAGTGTCCCAAAGGGGGGATCTCAGTCAGAACCTAGATTCAGGCTGGTTGGAAGTTAGATCCTCAGGCTGCATCTGCTCAAGTATTGAAATATATATAGTTGTGAGACCACAAATGTAAGCCCCGCTGACCACCAGAGTCAGGTACTACAGAGGTGTCCACTGGACAGGTGTTGCAAAAATAGGACTTCAGACAAGTGTAGAAGTTCTTTTCTGAGGGATACCAGTAAGCTGTAGCAAGGCAGAAGGGAAGTGCAAAGATGGCATGCACCAGGCTGCATTCCCTGAGAGCAGCTTTGTATGCTCTAGGTATGTGCCACACCTGTACTCTGCCTCTCGGGCCAATGTTCTAAGACAAGAAAGTGGGCCTCTTAGTACAGATTGAAATGACTTGGATCAAAAGCTCTATGTTTCCAAGTGACTTCATTGGTGTATTTATAGAGAACAGCTTAATCTTCCTGATACCTATTCCTATCTTGGGATCTGCTTCTCAAATGCAAGGCAGCATAGTCAAGGGTTCTCTGCACAATATATTTTCCTGAAATACTTCCTCAGGCAAGAGAAACAAAAAAGCCTACTGAATGAAGATATTCACCAATGATACATCTGATTAAGTGTTTAATATCTGCTATTTATAAAAAACTCATATAACGCAACACCAAAATACCAAATAATCCTATTTAAAAATAGGCAGAGGACCTGAATAGGCACTTCTCTAAAGAGGACACACACAGATGGCCAATAGACATATGAAAAGATTCTGATCTGTCACAATTATTAAGGAAAAGCAAATTAAAACCACAATGAAATATCACCGCACACCTATCAGAATGGCTGTCATCAACAAATCAACAAACAAGTGTTGGCAACGATGTGGAGGAAAGGGAACACTCATACACTATTAGAGGATTACAGATTGGTGTGACCACTATAGAAAACAGTATGGATGGGACTCAAAAAATTAAATATGGAACTCATATTTGTGACCCATTCCACTTCTGGGTATGTATCTGAAGAAACTCAAAACACTAATTTGAAAAGATATATGCACCCATTCATTAATTGCAGCATTATTTACAATAGCCAAGATATGAAAGCAACCCCAGTGACCATCAATGGATGAGTGGATAAAAATGTAATGGTGTGTGTATATATATATATAAAATGGAAAATTACTTGGCCACAACAAAGAATGAAGTCTTGCCATTTGTGACAGCATGGATGGACCTAGATGGTGTTATGCTAAGTGAAATAAATCAGAGAAAGACAGATACTACATGATTTTACTTATGTGTGGAGCTTAAAGAACAATATAAGTATTTAACAAACAGAACAGAAACAGACTCATAGATACAGAGAACAGATTGATGATAGCCAGAGGGGAGGGAGGCTGAGGGATTCAGTGCAAAAGGTGAAAGTGTTAAATACAAATTGGTAGTTACAAAATAGGTACAAGGATGTAAAGTACAGCAAAGGGAATATAGTTAATAATATTGTAGTAACTATGCATGGTGTCCAGTGGGTACTGGAAATATCAGAGGGAGCACTTGGTGAAGTTTATGAGTGACTGACCACTGTGTTGTATACCTGAAACTATTACAAAATCATATTAAATGTAAACTATAATAAAAAAAAAAGAAGAGAATTCTGTAGCCTTGAATAGCAGAAAGGGCTTATTTGGGTCTGAATCCGGGCTCTGCCACCTTTGCTCAAGCTACCTAAACTCTAAACTTTGGGTTCATCATTAGAAAAGACAGGTAATATTATCTATTTCAGATGAATCTTTTATGAATTAGAGTATGTGAAGCTCTTAACACAGTGTCTGGCATCTAGTAGGTGCTTAAGAAATGTTCATTACTACTTGTCCTATGCCATTTTTTGTGCTTTGGGAATTTGTGCAAGTATCAAATAAAACCAGTAGATAAACTTTTTAGGAATACCTTGATATATGAAATAAAAAATGTATCCAACTTTGTGTGAATAAGAAATCTTTATAAAAAGAAAAAAATGGGTCTTTTAGGGATATGTACATATTTCTTTCATTTTATTTTTCTTTCTAATAGTGCAGCTGACTGTCAAAACGCAAACTGATGGGGTCATTTCCATGGTTTTTTGTTTTGTTTTGTTTTGTTTTTTATGATTTGTTTCTCCAGCTGAGGTCCTTTTAACCTGCAAACCCAAATGATATGGCTTCTCTTAGGTACTAACCCTTCCCTCATTTCCTTTGACATGATTTCCTCTTTCTTGTTTCTGCTTCATCCCAAATAATGACCCTGAATCCTAATTTCATCCTCTGTTTCATGCTCCTTAAAATATTAGTTTAGCAGGAAGGGCTCCGGCCCTTCCCCCCTAACTGATGGTTTCCTAGTCTGAATGCTGTTGAAAAACCAGTTCTGTCTTCATGTTCACTAGTATTTATACCTCTTCAGTGCTCATGGTTCACACCACTGCAACTCCTTCTTAGAGTCCCTTTTTCTGACCCGCCTCCAACACACATCTCAGATTCTCTGTTTATTGCTTGTGACGATTCTCCTTGAGATCCAGCTTGACCATTTTGCAAGAATCAATGAAGAGTAGTTGAGAATTTGGGTTTACCAGGACCACATTATAGAATGCACAAGAATCAGAAATGGAAATTTATTCAATGCATAAGCTGACTTGCTGAAAAAATGTAGGGGTGGGGACCAAGGGGAGAGAATGACATTTTATTATTACTAAACATTTGTATCTTTTCATTTTGATCATGTTTAGGTATGTCCATGCAGCTATCAAAAGGCATATAAAAATGAACATTTTAGAAATTATTTTAAAAAAGCAGTAAAAACAGTTATACAGGACATTATGAAATTTGAATACCATCATTAGGACCCCACTTCTGCACGTTACTACTCTGGGTTCATCACCAAAGGCTGTTCTGCAAATAGGCAGGCAAACAGAGTGAGAGTATTCCCTTGATTACTATAATAATAAAAATAATTAAAGAAACCTTCCTTTGGTTGGATAACCCTGCATAAATAGGCAACACAGTAAATTGAAATGTAAACATATGGTTTTCTGATACCAGTGTAGCAAATACATAACTAATTGCAACTATAAGAATTTCTAAATTATCCCACTATCCCACTAGAGTGATTCTTACACTTTGCTTCTTTGTTGTGTAATCCCTATGGATTTTTTCCCATTCATCATCTTCTGTATCCTGGTCAAACGTTTCAGGGTATGTAGGTAATTTGTCTTTGGGGCATTCTTCATAGTAACTCCTAACATACTTTCCAACAGACCACCCTTTGTATTCTTCAGGCATTTTGCATTCCAGGCCATTATAGTGGACGTTGTAATGGTGCTTTAACCAGTAGTAGAGGTAGTGGATGTTGTAGTCACATCTCCAAGGGTTATCTTTGAGCCACAGGAGTTTCAAAAAATACAAGTCTTCAAATACTCCATAGTCAAAGTTTTGCAGACTGTTGTTCGATAAATCTAACTCTTCTAAATTTGTGAGTCCTAAAAAAGCAGCTGGAAACAGAAAATATTTAATAAACCAATGAGTAATTGGGTTAAATGCAACTATATGGTGTTTATAAGGACAAATATAAATTAAAAATGAGACTTAATTCACCCTGTTGAAAAGAAAGGAAAAGATTTTTTCTCCCCTCCTTTTCCTCAGAGCACTTACTTCAGAAAAAGTGTATGTACTTTCTCCTCTCTTTGAAATATATACTTATCCTTTGGAAGACTAAGGTCTTTTGTTAGTTTTATGAATCAGAAATGTCTGTCTTAAGGACCTGGGAGCCCTCTCGTTGAAATATAATCATCAAGAAAAATAGCACCCTTGCCTACCAGTTTCGGCAGGAGAGTGGGAGCCTTGATCCAAGTTGCAAAACTATGTCTTGTCATAAAGATAAAGGTTTGTTTTCCTGCTGATAAAGCCAATTCACTAACACAGTTGGTCCCCTCAATTACCAGGTAAAGTTAGGATGAACTGTGTGTGACAAATGGTGCTGTCGAGTCCTCTTACTTAAGGACTAGTTACCACTTATTCTGAAAACATGTGTGCATTGGGTTGTATCTGCTTGGCTATGTAAAATGTGAGATCATTTTCTGTCTTTGCAATCTCTTAGCAGAGTGCCTGTGATGTGCATTACATTCTGGTGTAATGCTTATTCAATAATAAATGTATTTTCTTTCTCTTACCCTTGTGGAGAGATTTTCTGTGTTGGGAGAAGGCTTTGGCTTTAATTGTATTTCTCTAACAGTACATGTATCTAAATGAGAAGTTCTAAAATATGTTTTTACTCAAACAAAACTTTCCCCTTGATTATTAAATTGACTAGAACACAATATTTTATATGTAAAATAAGTTTTAAGTTAGCTTTCTAAAACATGTATTTTGGGCTCGTGCATTCTTTTATACTCACTGGAAAGATGCCACAAAAAAGGCATGAATTAGGAAAATATTTCAAATATAAGTGCATAATAATGAAAATGTGTCTGGTGATGATTTGACAGCTCCCCAGGATGTTAGTAAACTCTGAAAATGTATAGAAAAAAGCCTTTTCCAGAGGGAATTATATTCCTGTAGAGTCCAAAAACAAAACAATTTTATCAACATTTTGAAAACATCTGGTTGTGTTTTGGCAAACTGTGGTAGCTATCAGCTTTGAATCCATATGTATTTAATTCTACTGGGGGAGGATAATTAAATAAATATCAAACACATAACACAAAATAAGAACACAAGCTTTTTTAAAAGAGTAAAGAAATCTAAACCTAGATTATCCCTATTTTAGTTGATGTGGATTGCCCAGATACCCTAGAATTTATGGGTCAGTCCTAATTTCAAATATTTTGTTTCTATTTCAAACATTTTCTCATTGCTGTTTTAAAATACTGTTGTTAGAGTATAAAGTGTCCTTATTTTGAATCTGAAAAACATGTTTTCATATCAATATCATCAAGCATTTTTATATTATTTGTTCTCAGACCAAACCCATAATCCCCCATAAAAAGAATTCTGTTTTGGTGCAAAGTAAATAATTGGGGATGTATGGCAAGGGGCAAGACAGGCTGTGGAGAGAAGAAAAAGGCCAGCTCTTGTAAGATAGCTCTGAACATACTGCATTTTCCCCCCTGATTTGCTAACATTTGTGAGTCAATGATCTCAACAATTTACTTTTCTTTAAACAAGTCAGCTTTTCAAATTGAAAGCATGTGTAAACATCACTAGATTTTATTTTGAAAGCACTATATGTGTCCAGGCACTTTGAAAGGCTGGTTTTCATGTTTCTTAAAGGAAGTAAAACCTCTAGTAGGCGGTCTTCTTTCCCTTTTTTGCAATAATATCTGGAATTTTATGAGACTGTTACTCACACTTTTAAAGACTGGCAGACCTTGCTGCATTTGTAGATCTACCAGCATAAGCTAAGTGAGCCTACTTAGACAGTGCTTCATCTCAAGGTCCCCAAATAAAAAAGGTCTGTTATTTTAGAACTTCTTTGAGTCATTTTTACTAAAGTGCTAAGATACTTTATTTCAGAAGATATACCAAGAAAAGTGGTTGGCATTTGGAAGACATTCAATGTACATCTACCTGTTAATGTAGAAAATATTTTCCTGGGACTGAATTGAACAAAGGGGAAAAAGAATGCTATCACTGTTCACAGTTTATATTGTGTGTCAGCAACGAAAACACACTGGGTCAAAGACATCAAAAGGCCTTCAGGAGATCCCAAGGGTGGAAAATGAATCCCAGCAACTATGGGAATGTCATAACTGATGAAGGGAGAATATCACCAGAAGTAAAACAAACCCAATTTTGTGCTATTATCTCTCTCTCTGCATTGTCTTCTCTTATTTTTCTCTAATTTTCTTTATAGAATGTAGTTTTATTATAATTAAACATTGTCTGCACTATTATTCACTACTTTAATAAATTTAAGTTAGGTCACTAACGTTATAGTCTCTTTTAGAGATAGCTGTAAAACTTGTTTGCATGAATACTTTGGATAGCTAGCTAAGGTCGAAGGAAATCAGACACTTGCTGAGGGACCTGTGACACAGCATGCTTGTCTTGAGGGTCTTTGGTTTTTATGGAGCAAAAGAGGGTCCCCACCTCCAGATGCTTCTCCCCGTGGACTGGCTGACCTGCACACTAGTGTGATGACTGCTTTATTTGGGAGAAGAGTGTCTGTAGTATTCTTACTCACTGTGAAATGAAAATTGCTTCTGACCTCACAAATTGAAGATACTGCCAAGTTTACAGGTGAACTTGGTACAGACTGAGGTGTAAGTGTAGCATATTGCTGGTCCCTTGGGAAATTTTTAAAATTATGATTTCTTAATATTTTAAAACAATGTTATCAATACTAAATATGCCTGTGTAGCTCTAGATCATTCACTTTCAATTTTTACTTCTGCAGTGTTAAAATCTTAATGTTCTATTAATGGTATTAAGTTACCATTAAGAAAAGCAGAAGAAACAAGTGTACTCAAAATGTTTATGACACTGTTGCATTATTAATAGTAATTAATAATAGTAATAATCACTTGGACTTTTCGAATTGAAGTAGCACTGTGAAGGCACATATTACATATGTTACAAATCTGATTAATATTTCAGTAATCCTCAGTTCTTCTAAATCCAGTGTATAATTTACCACTCTTGCTTTTGCCAGCTCTGCTTAGAAAATGGAGAAGAGATTTGAAGGACAGAAAAGAGAACTGATCTTGATCTAGGATTAGATATAATATGATTGGCTCTGGTTTGAGCACATTTTATCTTACTTTATAAGATAAAATATAAATTATAAATTTATAATATAAATATAAATTTGGTGCTTAGCAGATTGTTTCAAATTTACTTTAAATAAATTGTTGAAGTCCTACTTTAAACAAGTTGGAACTTAATGAATAGCAAAGAAAATGCCAAATTTGAATTTCCCTTTAAAACTCACTACATGTTTAGAATTTTATTGACCACTAGCCATACATTCACACTTTTATATTGTATTCTATAAAACATTTTTACTTGGATCAATTAAATAACTGTTGCTTAGTAATACATAGTATTGTATACTTCATAAAACATTTTGGCAAATGTTTATGAGTGCTAAACAAGTTCTAATTTAATCTAAACAAGTGCTAATTAAGCAAGATCTAAATTCATAATGTGTAATTTAAATTCAAATGTTTCATTATTTAGTTTTTTGACTTAATTGTATTTACTATAAATGTTGCCATAAGAGAAAAAGATAGAGAACATCTGTCACCAGTTGAAAGGGCTATTCTGTGGAACTTACCAGGATCGATAAACTCAATGCCATTGCTGTTAAGGTTTAATTTCTTTAGCTTATGAACATCCTCAAACTCCTTGGGTCGAAGTTGGTTGATTTTATTGTATGACAAGTCAAGTTTAACAATATCTGGAGGGATGTTGTTAGGAACTTTCTTCAACTCTGGAAAAATTAATAATATTCAGATTGTCAATCTCTCCTCTTGCCATCTTTTGCTATTATCACTCTTAACACCTGTGTGATTGAAGCGTTAGCTCTTAAAGGGGAAAAGGATATCAAAAGCCAAAGAACAGTGGTATAAACAAGCCTTAGCATGTGCTAAATTCTGCCAAAGCCTGGTGGCGCTTAGAGGAGCAACTCATTGCGGAGCTTCCTCAAGGCAGCTGTGGGGAATCAAGGAGAATGAGGCGGCAACACAGCTCAGGCGGCTCAGACATCAGGTGAGGTGGTGGGCTCACCCCTTCCTGTTCATTAGAATCACCTAGGAAACTTTACAAAGGGAAAGCTGAAATGAAATAAAACAAACTGCACCTTCTATTTGTGTCCCATCTCATTCCCCTCATACTCCCTCGGAGTTTTCACTGTTAATTTTTGCCTCTTTGATGCATCTTTATTTTATCCCTCTCCTGAGGTCAACAAATAAGCTCAGGTCTCTCCACCTTAAAAAAAGAAAAACAGCCCAAAAGTTCTTGACCTTGGTGACCCTCAAGCTGTTATCTTATTTCTCCTTTCCTTGGATGCTAAAATTCAAGAAAGAGTCATCCTGATTTGTTGCCTCTGCTCCTCATCACACACTTTTTCCCTGAATCCCTGTGATTTGGCCCGTATTCCATCCCGCCCTGACTCTTCCCAGGGGTTGGCAGTAGCCTGACTCCTCAGGAACAGCAACAACAATGGCACTGCGGCAGCTGCTGCTGCTGCTGCTGCTGCTGCTGCTGCTGCTGCTGCTGCTGCTGCTGCGGGAAACACCTCTGGGACAGGAGTCCCAGCACTTTTCACAAGTTAATAGGAAATCAAGGCTCATCTAATTTAGCTCCTACTTTTTATGTTTGTCTTTAAACCATGTTTTTATATTTTGGCATAATACTTGCCCTTTCTCTTAATCCTTAGCAAAATATCTGAAGAGATTTTATTCCATTATAAGTAAGGCAAGCCTGTGAAGAGAAACAAATCTATTCCCACAAAAGGAAACTAGAAGAAACAAGTAAAATGTCCAGATTCATTGATGCCTGAGGAATAGCATGACCCAAAAGCTTTCTGAATAAGTAGAAATGCTTTGAACTGAGTCCAGTAAAATAAATTTATGAAAGGTGATATCCATTAATCGAGAATGCCCCTTTTGGTACAGAATAACGGAACTGTTGATAAATTCTCCTGAATATTAAAAAACCCTGTTATTTATTATTTTTTTTAGTGTTTTTCAGTTGTTTTTTTAAAAAGTTTTATTTATTTATTTTTAGACAGAGGGGAAGGGAGGGAGGAAGAGAGGGAGAGAAACATCAATGTGTGGTTGCCTCTCGCACGCCCCCTACTGGGGACCTGGCCCCTAACCCAGGCCTGTGCCCTGACTGGGAAATCAACCAGCGACCCTTTGATTCACAGACCCTCGCTCAATCCACTGAGATACACCAGCCAGGACCAATTTATAATTTCATAATTCATTGTATATTTATTTTCAAAAAGACTCAGGCTTATTTTTTTCTAATTTTCAATAGCTCAGAATCCATGGTCTTTAATGAGATGGTACTGGTAGTTCCTTCTTTAGTATCCTTTTTCTGTTAAATTTGCTTTCTCTTCTTGATGGGATCTTAGTTATCTTAGTATCAATGTTCAGGAAGTGTTCTAGGTGCTCTAGTAAGTATTAAATGACAAGAACCCTAGGAGTTAAGTACTATTATTATCCTTGTTTTAAAGATGGGGAAACTGAGGCAGAACTTGCCCACAGTCACTCTCCTAGGAACGAAACATAAACATGCTCACCCAGAATCTATGCTTCTAACCACTGTGTTCTGCCTGTCATGGTACCCTTCTGTTTCATTTATGCTGTTTCACCTGCTTAGAATCCTGAAGCTTGGCATGTAGGGTGAAATGGGGGTAGTGGAGTTTCTGGGGTGGACTCGATATATTGGGATGACCATGAGACCTTTCTGGCTCTATTTAATATAACATCTCCCTGCTTTCCGGTGGGCAATATTAACAATCATACCACAATTCCCTGCTTTGTCTCAATGGCAGTCATCAACAACAGGCATAGTGTATATTTTACTGGCTTTTAAAAAATTTTTTGGCCCTCCTACCATGGAAACTTCATGAGGGAGGCTTAAAACAATGCCTAATACATCATAAATAAATAAGTGGCATATGGCAGACACCTTTTAAAATGGCTTCTAATGATCTCCTCTACTGATATTCATGCCCTTGTGTAAACCCTTCCCCTTGAGTATGGGCAGAACCTGGTGATTTGCTTCTAACAATCAAATGCAGCAAATGTAACTGATGTCCCTTCCATAGTTAGGTTACAAGAAATCATGACTTTCGTTTTGCTAGCAGACTCTTGCTGGCTTTGATGATACAAATTGCTATGTGGAGAGGTTCACATGACAAGGAATTAAAGGTGTTTTCTGGTCAATAGCTGGCAAGAAACTCAGACCCCGAGTCTAACAGCCCTTAAGGAATTAAAGTCATACAGCCGTATGAGCTTGGAAGGTAATCCTTTTTCAGTTCAGTCTTCAGGTGAGACCATAGGCCTGAGCCCTGGTCAACACCTTGAGTACAACCTTGTGAGAGATCCTGAGGCAGAGGACGCAGCTAAACCATGGCTGATTTTCTGGTCCACACAAACTGTGAGATAATAAAATGTTGTTTTAAGCCACTAAGTTGTAGGGTAGTTAGGTAGCAATAGATAACTAACTCACGGTAAGTAATAGGAGCTCATTAAATGTTTGTTAGGTTTAATGATTCAGGAATATTGAGGCCTCTTGTAATACAAGTGTTTTGAAAATTTGAAGTGATCTTATTTCTGTCCTCTGAGAAGACATTGTTCCATTTGACCTAGAGTTGTGTCTGCCAACATACTGAAATATGAAAGATTTTAAGATTTAAACTTATTATCATGTTGCAACAGTGAGGTAATCCTCCTTTTAGGATCAGCAAGACTCTAATTGGAGAGCTGTATTCTCTCTCGGGAACTATACGTAAACAGGAGATGAAGATCTGGTGATGACTGAAAACCACAGAGACAATTGAGAACAGACAGTAGAAATAATTTCTTGGCATTTAGCATTTGGAATAGCTATTGAGAATGGCTGTGTCATCATCTTAGAAGGCTTTTCAAAGAAGAATAGAGCTTTATTTATTTTAAAATCAAGAATCCCACCTCTTCTCACTTCTTCCCCTGCTACCACCTTGGTCCGAGCCACCATCACCTCTTGTCTGAGTTATCCCCATAGTGTCCTAAACCCATGTGATCCTGTTAAAACATAAGTCAGATCATGTCATTTTTGTCATTTTCCCAAATGACTTCCCATCCTCCAGATGGCAGAATCCTTCAATTGCTTTCCATCTCACTATGAATAAAAGCCCAAGTCCTCCCAAAGGCACTAGAATTCCCTTTAAGGCTATTGGTCTTGTCACCAGAGTTAGCCTCTCTCCCCTAGGTTCTGAAAAGCAGCCATTTTATCAGGACTGGCTTGCTGAACCCACATCTGCTGGGCTGGATATGCGACCACTGTAGGACAAGCTAAAGTGGGTTAACCACAAATCAATGGGTAGAAAAAACGGTCTATGAGAACACCCTGAAGCCCGGCATAAGCAATGTGGTGGACCTGTGGGTGTGGAAAGGCACAGGAATTGCAGAACTGACTTTGCCATTGTGAGGAGCAGCTCTGGGTAAAAATAGGATCCCCAAGTAATACCAGGAATTGCAAACCAAAGCCTTTGCTAGCATGGTTAGAAAAACAGGGAAAGTTTTTATCGCGTTGGTGAGCAAAAGCAGTTCTTTAGTTTAACTTTAAACGTGAATGATAATTGAAAATATTGATATAAAATATGTTTGCTGTGATAAAGGTTACACAGATACTAATTCCTCCAGACCAGAAACAAATTTGGTCACTGCTCCATTTTTAAACCAAGCACCACATTGTTATTTGCTGCTACCTGAAACTCTTGGTAAACCCTCAACAAATACCATATTTACTTGATTATCACCCCTAACAAGTCTGGCTTCCTCCCAACCAAGCCTCATTGGTTGTGAGGAGGAAATTGGCAAATTTTCTCCACATAATTTCCCATTTCGTAGGCTGTGTTGGCTGTCAGCAATGTCAGAACTACTCTGAAGGCTTGGAAGTAGTAGGTAAAGAAACATAAATGGGCCTGTTTGTTGCAAAAAAGTAAGTCTTTATTGTTCGAGCCAGCACAGAAGTTAACCCCAGAGGCTGCTGGGAGCAGTTTATTGGCATAATTCTCCCCAGTCCTAATCTTGGAGGTAAAAATGAATCCTTAAAAAGGGTAAATTATTCTGGTAAATGTGAAGCTACAGAGGAGTTTTAAAACTCCTTTCATGTGTTTTTGGCAAATCCATTCACCTCAATATGGCATAAATATGCCTTTCAACTAATTTCACATTTACTCCCTTTGAAGGACTCAGTTTTGTTGGCAAAGTGCCTGTCTCACAGTGAATAAAGCTATTATTTCTTTTTCTTACTGTCAGATGTTTAAGACAAAAATAGTGATTTTCGAGGTCTGTGTGGTCAAACTGGCACATATTAGGTACCCTACACACACCATCTGACTCATCATCTGTTGGCTGGGAACCGCACAATTCCCGAGTGAGGGGAATCTGTTTTTGGGTCCCCGTGTGGGATCATGTGTATGGTGTACTGTAAGGAGCCTGAGAAGAAGGGTTCAAATCCTTAAAAATTCTTTTTTAAAGATCTCCATCTGAGGCTATGTTTATTGATTTTAGAGAAAGGAAGGGGGAGGGAGAGGAAAGGGAAGAGAGAGAGAGGGGAAAAAAAACAATGATGTGAGAGGGAAACATTGATTGGTTGCTTCCCTTATGTGCCCCAACCTAGGATCCACCCCACAACCTAGGTATGTGCCCTGACAGGCCACCAAACTGCAACCTTTTGGTGCATGAGACAACGCTCCAACTAACTGAACCACCCAGCCAGGGCACAGGTTCTTCCTGGTTAGTAGATGTACCCAGAATCTTGAAGAAAGAGATAACATTTCATAGTGGCCAATGGCTTGGGAACTGCTTGGGGACTGCCTGTGTGACCTCAGAAGGGAAATTTAACTTCTCTACACCTCAGTTTCTTCATTTATAAAATGAGGATAATACTAGTACTTCTTTTAAAGTTGTGAGGAGCAAATGAAGTAATGCATGAAGCTGCTGTCTTAGGCACACCAAGCATTTAGATGACAGCTCTTAAACTCATTAATATCACTGCTAGTTTCACTCTTGATGGCATGTTTTAGGCCTTGTTTGATCCTACATAGTGTCTAATGTGATGCACAATCAAAAGTATTACTATATTCTGGCAGGGAGCTAGAGGTAAACATTGCAGAACAATTATTCTTAGCATTTGACATTTATTACCTATTTACAGGATGGGATAAGGAAAGTTACAGTGAAATATATTCAGATTGTCCACTTGAATTCTAGACATGATTTTTAACCTCTATGTATTTTTATTTTTAAAGGTTGCCTAAAATCATTGCTTTGCAAGAGCAAAGAAGGCGGCTCAATTATTATCATCCATCTGAATATGGCTCTGTGCCAGGCAGCACCAAAGGGCATTTAATAGATAAGATCTTTGCCATAAAACTTATAGGAATCAACAATATACCAAAATATTAAAAATAACCAATAGAGTTATATCAACCATAGTGGAAGTGACTTATACTGATTATATTAAAAGACAAAACTACTCATCATTTTATCTAAATTTTATCTACATTTTTAAATCTAAAAGCTATAGCCTCTGACTTCTGTAGTCATTAACATGTGGGGCAACCTGAATTGTCTTTTAGTGCGTGACCCTACATTACATATGCTGTGCATGTCACTAAATTTTATTTATACTGTTTTCCAGGAAATAATATAGGTATTTTTAAAGCAAAGGGAATTAATTTATGAGGCACATCTGGAAGGTTGTGTTTAGATAATAACTGAAGAAAATAAAGCAACAAAAATGTTTGTATTTTTATAAGTTTATTTTTGCCAAGAGAGAAAGACACAAAAATATCATGGAAAAAAAAAGACAAAGATAGAAATAGACTCAGAGGGAGAGAATGACCCAAGAAAAGAAAAGCAGTAAAAAAGAAATTCCGTAACAAGCTATCTCTTCTTAAATGGCAGTGTAGTCTAGCTATAGAAATCTTTAACTTTGTGTTGATGTCAATTTTTCTCAGAAAAAAGTAATTAGAATAAATGAACTTAGCCTACTTAATCTTTATCAACAGATGCACTGAGTGCAAATTAACTTTAGCTTGAGGATAGAACCTCGGCAAATTTAAGTAATTTTCCTAACCCAGGTTTTTAAGCACCACAAAGGAAATTCTAGCGGAACACATACTTCAGAGCGAAGCACTACTCACCATAGAAATCTCAGGGAAATTCCACCCAATCTACTACAGAGAAACTACATAGACGGGCTTTGCTGGAGTTCTCTAATGCTTCCATTGTTAAGGCAGCTACTCGTTTGAATATAAACAGATTTGTTCTAGAAGACAGCAGGTTCAGGCAGACCAGGGTTCAAATCTTTGTTTTGCTATTTACCTGTGAGACCTCAGCCAAGAGACTGAATTTCCCTGAGACTCATTTTTCTCAGTGTAAATGGGGATCAACTATCTTCCTGGCAGTCAACTGTGGACAGTGTGTGTGTGGACTACCTGGAACATAGTAGGTTCTCAATTAATGAAAACTCTCTTAATTCAGAGAATCCCAGAACAGCATCCCCTTGGTTATGATACTGTAATTGCTCTCCTATGGCGTCAAATTATATATGGTTCACAGGGTGACATAGTTAGCAAACCTTTCCATGCCACATGGCAGTGATGTGATCTAACCAGGTGCCACCTTCCAGAGTCAGATAGAAGGGGGCAAGCCTTGAGCGTGACTTTGCCAGTAAATTAACACATTTACTGCTGGCTCAGGTTGCCTGCTTCTGCAATAGAAATGAATTCCTGCCTGTGGTTCCCTTGAGAGGAGCCACAGTCTCTATGTTTCTAGCCTTCCCTTTCTGTTCTTAAAGAAACAAAACAAAGTGAAATTTCAGAAAATAAATGGAAGGAATGATACCATGCCCCATAAGACCCTAATTCAATGACATCTGGCTTTGATTTAATATGACAAATAAGTTATTAATCCATGCCAGATATGAAAGTCAGACACTGTCAGGTGGCTCGTTATCCTGGTGCAGATCAGCAGTTCCCAGGCCACGCTCTGAGCATGTCTTCACTAATAAGTCAGGCATTACTAAAAATCTCTCTCTGTTTATTTCATAAAGTTATCTTGTGTGCAAATCCTATGCAGTACTAACCCAGGATTGTGTGGGATAGAAAACCCAGTAATGATTTTCAGGAAGTAGGCAATATTCTGGAAAGATTCCCTTAGTCTCATAGTTCTTGGATTAAATACTTGCAACTTAATTTTTTTTCAATATTTTTATGTTTTATTTTGGGTAACTTGGGGACAATTAAGATACAAGATGTTAGCAAGTGTTTATTAAAGTCTTAAGACTGAATTATAAGCTACACCGTCCCTACAGAGCACTTGCCCTCCCTCCCACAGTGCCCTCAGCTGTCCAGTTCTGCACATGGTTTTCCTTGGGGTTATCATTTCCTCACAGATGCACAAATGTTTTGACTTTACCTGGGATAAGTTGGGTTATGTAGACAGCAATTTGCCCTTGTTTTCATACCCACTGGTTTACCCACATAAATTAAATTACATTGGATTTAAGATGTAAAAAATTCCTTATGGCTACAGCCTGCAATGAGAAAGTGAGAGTAGAACCCAGACTCTACAAGATGACCATGAAGTAGGTGCAAGATACACTAACCTCTTCCCAGGATCATACTGAAATGACAACTAAGTTACAGAAAAACCATCCTGAAAAACCAACTGAATACTAGCTGGAGAGAAGTCTTATAACCAATGACTTATGGAAAAAATCACTTCACCACAACAAGACTGGTAGGGAGTGTGAGGGCACCAGAGCACTGGCTGGGATCCCACAGGAGGCAGCAGAAGTGCTGGAGAGATATTTCATCTGCTTGAGTGGTATCCCTGAGAAGTGTGGGGTCTAAACTCCAAGCTGGGCTCCCCAGCCTAGAGCACCAGACCTGGAAAGGACTCCAAATAAAATTTGTGAAAAGCAGTAGGATTTCTATCTGCCAGGAGAGACAGCTAATGACACAGAGAACCTCCTAAAGGGCCAACACACAAAATTTCATTTGAAGCCACTTACACTGTGCTCCAGGAGAGGAAGGGAAGAGTGGACTAGAGACACATGAAGAGAGACTGGGGTTGGAGACTTTGGTGAGAGAGCTAAAGGGTCATCTGCCAAGATCACTGTTTTGAGTCATTTCCCATACTGCAGAAGCCATCTTTCTTGGGCAGAGCACTGCCCTCCAAGTAGCATCAGCCTAGGGGGAAGCAATAGCCCTACTTGCAGGAATCTGTCTCACACAACCCATGGAGCTTAAGCCAGACTGCTGACTGCAACTGGAGGTTATTTCAGTGATTCAGCCTAACAGCAAAGGCAGATCTCTGGGAGTCCTATGACTTTAGCTGACCCTCCCCTGGGCCTAGTGCTGGTAGAAGCCAGCCTTGGTGCGCAACCTGGTTCTATCTGCACACACCCAGGCCCAGCAGAGGGAACCAGAAATGTGGATTACTGATAGTTCCAACAGGTAGACCAGGGCCAGTCACAGGTAGTATCTGACATAGGACTGACCCAGACTCTTTGCAGATCTATGTAACACATAGAAACAAACTCAAAGAAGTAGGCAAAATGGGAAGAGAAAGAAACAGGCCCCAAATGAAAGAATGGTAGAACTTGCCAGAAAAAGAACTAAATGAAATGGAGGCAAGCAATTTATCAGACATAGAGTTTAGAATAATGATTATAAAGACACTCAACAGCATGAAAAAAGACAGAAACCATAAAAAAGGACCAGACTTCTTTATTTAAAAAAAAAAAAAAGAATGTGGATCAAGATGGCAGCACAAGCAGACATGGCTTGTATCTTCACACAACCACCTCAAAATTACAACTAAAATATAGAGCAACCATCATTCTGAACCGTCAGAAATCAAGTTGAATGCAAGTCTGACAACTATGGAATTAAAGAAACCACATCCATCCAGACTGGCAGGAGAGGGGCGGACCTGGAACAGATTGGTCCTACACCCACGTGTGGTGGATAAAAATTTGGGGAGGGATATTTTGGGAGTGAGGAGTCCAGCCCCAGCCAGGCCCTCCAACCAAGGGTTCCAGTACCAGGAAGATAAGTCCCCACAACTTCTGGCTGCAAAAACCGGTGAGGATTGAGTCAGTGGAAGAAATCTGTGGAGCCTGAGCAGTTCCTCTTAAAGAACCCAGCATGAGATCACCTATTCAGACTCACTCCATATGAGCTCCAGCACTGGGGTAGCAGCTTGAAAGGCACCAATGGCATACTAGGAGGAACTTAAGTGTCTGGCATCAAAGCAAGCAGGGGCCATTGTACCTTTTCTAAACCCTCCCCTAACAGAGTCACAGAACTGACCAGCTGGTTCCATATCTGAGACTCCATCAATCTGGCTAACACTGTTTGACCCACCTTGGAGATCCCCAGAGACTCTGCCCCACCCAACCTATAGGCCCCTCAAGCTGCTTTTCCATATGAACAACTGGGCTTGGCTCATGCTTCACAACTTCCTAAATCCTCTCAAACAAGCAACAGCTGGCATCAGTGAGCCCCAGGCCCAGCAGTAGCCCCAGCCAGTTTATATTCATGGCTGGGAATCTCCAAGCCCAGCATAAGCAGCAGCCATCTCAGGTTGCTTTATAGCTCAGGCAGGGTGGTCCTGGGCAAAACACAGTAGTGGCTGACCTTGGCCTGTACCACCTGGGAAACCCCAGGGCCAATGCACCCAGTGGACAGGTCACTACAGACCACATCAGAGCATTACCACCCTGCCCCTGCACAGCTGATCTTCCACAGCTGTGGTAAGTGATCACAGAAAATCCTTACAACTGACTGGCTTGGGTAAATCCCTACCATTGATTGGCCAACAGCAACCAAGACTCAACTACAAGAGTAGGGTGTACTCAGCCCATATGAAGGGTGAACCTCGAGTACCCAGCTTCCATGACAGGAGAGTCTGTGCCACTGGACTCTATAGGACACCTCCTGCATTAGGCCATACTACCAAGACATGGAGTCAAAGCAGCTCTATCTATACAAGGGAAAAAAAAACCCACAGGGAGGCTGCCAAATGAGGAGACAAAGAAACATGACCCAAATGAAAGAACATATCAAAACTCCAGAAAAAGAACTAAACAAAATGGTGATAAGCTATCTATCAGATGCAGAGATCAAAACATTGGCTATAAAGATGCTCAAGGAACTTAGTGAAGACCTCAACAGCATAAAAAAATTCCAGTCAAAAATGAAAAATTCCCCTGGCTGGTGTAGCTCAGTGGATTGGGTGTCAGCCTGCGAACCAAAGGGTTGCTGGTTCAATTCCGCAGTCAGGGCACATGCCTAGATTTCAGGTCAGGTCCCCAGTAGGGGGTGCATGAGAGGCAACCACACATTGATGTTTCTCTCCCTCTCTCTCTCTCTCTCTCTCCCTCCCCTCTGTCTAAAAATAAATTAATAAAATATTGTTTTAAAAAAAGTATTCACAAATAGAAATAAAGAATAATTTACAGGGAAACAACACTGAGTGGATAAAGCCAAGAATCAAATCAGTAATTTGGAAGCAATCAAATCAGTAATAAGGAAGTAAAAAACAATCAATCAGAATGATAAGAAGAAAAAATATTTTAAAAAAATGAGGATTGTATAAGCAGCCTCTGGTATAACTTCAAGAGGTCCCACATTTGCATCATAGAGGTACCAGAAAGTGAAGGGCAAGAGCAAGAAATTGGAAATCTATTTGAAAAAAATAATGAAAGAAAACTTCCCTCATTTGGTGAAGGAACTAGACAGGCAAGTCCAGGAAGCACAGAGAGTCCCAAACAAGATGGATGCCAAGAGACCCACTCTAAACACATCATAATTAAAATGCCAAAGGTAAGAGATAAAGAGAGAATCTTAAAAGCAGCAAGAGAAAAGAAGTTAGTTACCTACAGGGGAGTTTCCATAGACTGTCAGCTGATTTCTCAAAAGAAACTTTGCAGGTTAGAAGGGATTGGCAAGAAATATTCAAAGTCATGAAAAGCAGGGACCTATAGCCAAGATTGCTATACCCAGCAGAGCTATCATTTAGGATCAAAGGGCAGAAAAAGAGATTCTCAGACAAGAAAAAACTAAAGGAGTTCATCTTCACCAAACCATTATTATATGAAATGTTAAATGACTTATTTAAGAAAAAGATCAAAACCATGAATAGTAAAATGGCAAAAATACATATCCATCAACAATTGAATCTAAAAAACAAACTAAGCAAACAAGAACAGAGACAGACTCATGGATATGGAGAGTGTTTTGATGATTGCCAGATGGGAGGGGTTATGGGGGAATGGGTGAAGAGGTGAGGGTATTAAGAAGTACAAATAGGTAGTTACAGAATAGCTATGGGGATATAAAGTACAGTATAGTAAATGGAGTAGCCAAAGAACTTACATGCATGACCCATGGACATGAGCAATGGTGTGGGAATTGTTTGAGGAAATGGGAGGTACCGGGTGGAGGGGGGGAAAAGGGGAAAAAAATCAGGACAACTGTAATAGCATAATTAATAAAATATGATTTAAAAATAAATGAAAAAGACTGAAATCTTAAAAAAAGAAATAAAAACTCAATACCTGAAATAAACAATTCCTGTGAGGAATAAAGAGTAGATTAGATAAAGCATAGGATCAAATCAGTGATTTAGAAGATAAGGTAGAATTGGTACACAAGAAGAGCAGCAAAAAGAAAAAATAATTTTAAAAAATGAAGAGAGTCAACACTCACACCATGGGAGACCAGAAAGAGAAGAGAATGAGCCAGGGATCGAGAGCCTATTTGAAGAAATAGTGACTGAACACTTCTCTAACCTAGTGATGGAAAAAGACACATAAGAACAGAAAGTTCATAGAGTCCCAAACCAGATGGGCCCAAAGAGGCTCACACCAAGACATACCATAATTTAAATGTAAGGCTTAAAGAAAAGGAGTCTTAAAAGCCACAAGAAGTAAAGCTGTTAGTTATTGACGAGGAAACTCCCATTAGGCTCACCTGATTTCTCAATTTCCTCAATTCTTTCAGGCCAGAAAGGTTTGGCATGAAATATTCAAAGTGATAAAAAGCAACGACCTACAACAAAGGCTACTTTACCCAGTGAAGCTATCATTTAAAATTAAAGTAGCAATAAAAGAGCTACTCAGATAAGAAAAAGATAAAGGAGTTTGTTAACACAAAACCAGTACTGCAACAAATGTTAAATGGCTTGCTTTAAGAAGGAGAAGAAAAAGAAAAAAACAGGAAAATAGTTTTTAAAATGGCAATAAATATGTATCTATCAATAATCACTTTATATGTAAATAAATTATATGCTCCAGTTAAAAGACATAAAGTAGCTGAATGGATAGGAAAACAAAATCCATACATATGCTGTCTCCAAGAGATCACCTCAGAATGAAATATACACACAGATTAAAAATAAAGGGATGGAAAATGAAATTTCACCCAAATGGAAAGGAACAAAACTGGGGTAGCGATACTTATATCTGACAAAATAGACTTTGAAACCAAGGCTATAGTAAAGGACAAAGAAGGACACTATATAATGATAAAGGGAACAAATCAACAACAGGATAAATTTTATTCTTTTTGAAGTAATTATCAATGGGATTGTTTTCTTAATTTTCCTTTCTGTTAGTTTACTATTGGCATGTAAAAATTCAACTGATTTCTGGATATCAATTTTGTATCCTGCTACTTTGCTGAAATCATTTATTAGTTCTAGTAAAACCCTAGTAAACATTCACACACCCAGCATATGGGCACCTAAGTAGGTTAAGCAAACCTTGATGGACATAAAAGGAGAGATAGACAGAAATACAGTCATAGCAGAGGATTTTGTCTTCGGTGGGTTGATGTTCCAGAGAGAATATAAAAAAAAATACTTTGGCCTTAAGTGACACACTAGATCAAATGGATTTAGTTGATATTTTCAGATCATTTCACTCCAAAGGAACAGAATATACATTCTTTTCAAGCGCACATGGAATGTTTTCTAGGATAGGCCACAAATTAGGATGCAGTACAAGTCTCAATAAATTTAAGCAGATTGAAATCATATCAAGTATTTTCTCTGACCACAATGCTATGAAACTATAAATCAAACGCAAGAAAAAGTCGATATATACCTAAAGACATGGAAGCTAAATAACATGCTATTAAACAGTGAATGGTCAACAATGAGATCAAAGAAGAAATAAAAAGATACATTAAAACAAATGAAAGTTAGAACACAACAACCCAAAATCTGTGGGACACAGGGAGAGCAGCCCTAAAGGGGGAATTCATAGCATTACAGGCCTATCTCAAGAAACAAGAAAAAGCTCAAACAATCAATTGAAATTTACACTTAAGGAACTTGAAAAAGAACAAGAGACAAAGTCCAAAGTGAGTAGAAAGAAGGAAATAATAAAGATCAGGGCAGAAATGAACAAAATAGAGTCTTAAAAAATGATACAAAAGATCAATGAATCCAAGAGCTTATTCTTTGAAAAGATAAACAAAATTGATAAACCTTTAACCAGACCCATCAAGAAAAGCCAGAGAGAACCCAAATAAATAAAATCAGAAATGAAAGAGGAGAGATAACAACTGACACCAAAGAAATACAAAGGATTGTAAGAAAATATTATGAATAACATATGCCAACAAACTGGACAACCTGGACAAAATGGATAAATTCCTAGAAACATACAATCTTCCAAAACTCAATCAGAAAGAATCAGGGAATATTAATAGATAGATTACACGTAGTGAAATCAAAGTGGTAATCAAAAACCTCCCCAAAAAACAAAAGCCCTGGAGCAGGTGGTTTCACAGGTGAATTTTATCAAACCTTCTGAGAAGATATAACACCTATCCTTCTCAAACTATCTAAAAAAAATTCAAGATGAGGGAACACTCCCAAGATCATTTTTTGAGGTCATCATTATCCTAATTCCAAAACCAGATAAAGACACTACAGTGAAAGAAAATTATAGACCAGTATCCCTAATGAACATACATGTTAGCAAACCAACTACAATAATACATTGAAAAGATCACACATGATCAATGGGATTTATTCCAGGAATGCAAGATTGGTACAACATTTGCAATCAATAAATGTGATCCACCACATAAACAAAATGAAGGATAAAAACCACATGATCATATCAATAGATGCAGAAAAATCTTTTGATTAAATTCCAGCACCCATTTATGATAAAAACTCTTAGAATAGTGAAAATAGAAGGAACATACCTAAAAATAATAAAAGCCTTACATGACAAACCCATTGCCAGCATCATACTCAATGGGCAAAAATTACAAGCATTGCCCTTAAGATTGGGAAGAAGACAGGGATGTCCACTTTCACCCCTCATATTCAACATAGTACTGGATGTCCTAGCCACACCAATCAGACAAAAAGAAGAAATAAAAGGCATCCAAATTGGAAAGGAAGCTGCAAAACTGCCTGTATCTGCAGATGACATGATACTGTACAAGAGAACCCCAAAAATTCCACCAAGAAACTACTAGAACTGATAAATGATTTCAGCAAAGTAGTAGGATACAAAATTGATATCCAGAAATCAGTTGAATTTTTACATGCCAACAGTAAACTAACAGAAAGGGAAATTAAGAAAACAATCCCATTGATAATTGCCTCAAAAAGAATAAAATTTATTCCTAGGATTAAATCTAACCAAGGATGTAAAGGACCTGGCCTCAGAGAAATTAAAGAAGATACAAATAAGTGGAAGCATACCATGTTCATGGATAGGAAGAACTAACATCTTTAAAACATGCGAGCTACCCAAAACAATCTATAGATTCAATACAATTTCTATCAAGATTCCAATATTGTATTTCACAGAACTGGAACAAATATTTCAAGTATTTATAAGGAACCACAAAAGGCCCTGCATAGCAACAGCGATCTGAGAAAGAAGAACAAAATTGGAAGAATTACGCTACCTGATATCAAACTAGATTATAAGGCCATAGTAATCAAAACAGCATGGTACTGGCACAAAAAACATATCAATGGAATGGAATATGAACCCAGAAATAAACCCACACCTTTATAGCCAATTAATATTTGACAGAGGAAGTAAGCACATATAGTGAATGGGATAATGATAGTTTATTCAATAAAGGGTACTGGGAAAATTGGACAGATAAGTGCAGAAAAATGAAACTAGGCCACCTTCTTACAGCATACACAAGAAAAAATTCAAAATGGATTAAAGGCTTAACTGTTGGACTCAAAACCTAAAGAAAACATAGGCAGTAAAATCTCAGACATTGTTCATAGCTATATTTTATCTGATATATTTCCCCAGGCAAGGAAAACCAAAGAAAAGTAAGACAAATGGGACTACATCAAACTACAAAGCTTTGCATAGCAAAGGAAATCATCAACAAAATAAAAAGATAATCCACGGGAGGGAGAACCATTTCTCCAATACATCTGAAAAAGGGCTAATATCCAAAATTTATAAAGAACTTATAAAACAACACCACAAAAACAACAATCCAATTAAAAAATGGGCAAAGGGTCTGAATAGACACTTCTCCAAACAAAACATACACATGGCCAATAGACATATGAAAAGATAATGTCACTAAATCAGAGAAATGCACATTAAAACAAGAAGATACCATTTCACACTTGTCAGAATGGTTATCATCAAGAAATCAACAAACAAGTTCTGGCAAGAATGTGGAGAAAGGGGAACCCTTTGCATTGTTGGTGGGAATGCAGACTGGTGCAGCCATTGTAAAAAGAAGTATGGAGATACCTAAAAAAATTGAATATGGATCTGCCTTTTGATCCAGCGATCCCACTTCTGGGAATATATCCAAAGAAACCCAAAACATTAATTCAAAAGAACATAAACACCCCTATGTTCGTTGCAGCATTATTTACAATTGCCAAGATATGGAAGCCGACCAAGTGTCCATCAGTAGATGAGTGGATAAAACAATGATGGGACATTTACACAATAGAATGCTACTCCGCCGTAAAAAAGAAGAAAATTTTAGCGTTTGCGACAGTATGAATGAACCTGGAGGACATTATACTAAGTGAAATTAAGCCAGAGAAAGACAAGTACCACATGATTTCAGTTATATGTGGAATCTAATGAACCAACTGAACTAAGTAGCAAAATAGTGACAGACACGTAGATAGAGAGCAGGATGACAGCTATTCAGTGGGGAGGTTAGAGGGTACAGGGACTGAGAAAAAAGGAAAAAGGACTCATGGACATGGACAACAGTGTGGTGCTTGCAAGGGAGAAGGGGCTATGAGGGGGATAAATGGTAATGGAAAAAATACAATTAAAAATACCAACCAAAATAAATGAATAAATAATGAATTAATTAATAAAGAAATACAGTTCTTTAACTTAAAAAAAAAAGATTAGGACCCTTATTGCTGTTCTTCCTAGTCTCCTCTAATGTTCCCTAAATCACCAGCCATCTTGAGTTTGGACTCCAGAAAAGCTTGGAGTAGGTTCCATTGTCACTGGAGGAAGATTTCTGGGGAAGTTACCAGAAGCTCCAAGGCATAGTTAGGTGTAGGAAGAGTTATAAGATTTAAAGAACATTTAAAATCACCTGTGAAAATGAAAAAGTAAAAAACTTACATACCTTTTCTTTTGCAGTCCAGTGTTTGTATTGGAAACACGTAAATGTGACAAAGAGAAGAGTCCACCTCAGGCTTCCTGACTGGGGGTCTCCCTGACACTTGGGGTTTTGGGTCCAATTGTTCCTTTCTTTCTTCATCACATAACTCTTCAGATTTTATCTGCCGCAGTTTTTTATTTTTTAGTTCTTGTGGGCTTTTGCACTTGGCGTAGTTCCCCAAATTTCGATTCTTTGGAACCTGCAACATTGAAATAAGTGTTTCTATGTCACAAGTACAGTGCCAGGGGTTGTCATAAAGGCGCAGGTAGCTCAGGAGAGGTGTATAAATGAACACTTCTTCTGTCAAGACTTTGATCCGGTTATGCTGCAGTAAGAGAGTGGTAAGTTTATTTAAACCAAAGAAAGCCTCACTCTCAATTTTGGAGATCTCATTCTGTTGCAGATCCAAGCTTTTAAGCTTTCTGAACTTGGAAAACATGTTGTTCTTCAAAACGCGGATCTTGTTTCTTGCTAACAACATGTGCAGCAAATCGTGAGACCAGTCAGGCAGCACATAAAGTAGTTTTCTTTCTTGACAATCTAAGTATTTCTCATGAAGATATGTGTACACTTCGCAGGGGAGGTCTGGTGCAGAGCGTTTGACGGGATTGGAGCCTCTCCGGCCCCCACCTACCAGGCCGTGATTCGTTTGGTTTTTCACACCCCCAGGGTCTGCCCCGGGGAGCTCGGCGGCTTTACAAAAGAAAAGCAGGGTTATGATGGTAACCACTTGCATCCTGACATCCAGCTGGCCCCAATTACTTAGTGTGACAGATGGAACAATGAAATTATTCCTTTGAAATGCAAGTTTGGGTAATTTTAACTAATGCGCATCAGGAACAATGAGATCCAGCTGAGGTATGGTGGCGTCCCTAGGCTGCAGGAGAAAAAAACATTTAGTTAAGGACCATTGTGAGCACTGTTATTGACAGATGATAGTAGTTTAATTTTTTTTTAAAGCAAAGGCATTCCAGATAATAAAGGCATATTTAGAACAGTGGTGTATAAGGCTCTGTACCCTCCTCTGTGCGTTGTTTAGTGGTTAAATGTTTGAGCCCTGAGTTCGAATGCAGACTCTCCTAGTTGCTTAACTGTGCACCCTCAGGCTAATTATTTAACCTCATCTTCTGCACCTGTAAAATGCAGCTGAGGATACCTCTAGTATTGTTGGGAGAATGAACCTGGCTCCTGCGTGTGAGACACTTCACAGTGCCTGGTCCAAGGGAAGTATTCCACAAGGTTAGGGCTTAGCATTATAAAAACTGAAACCTGTAGCTGATCATCACATTGAAGTCAAGAAATTACGGGGTTTCTCCGTACAGCCCTGAGATGTACAGATAGGAGGACCCCAATGGCTATCTTCCTGAGCTTATTTTTTTCTTTCATTTATTGTCTCCCAATCACCAATCATGTTTAATGTGGACTCCAGAAATTCTCAGCACAAATTGCACCTGTCCTTGTTATCTCCTGCACAGCTGGGCTCGAAGGTCATTTTCTCAGTGAAGACTTCTCTGACAGCTGTATGTGAAGTCACACCCCTTTCGACTGGCTGGCTGCTCTCCACCCTTTTTCTTGTTTTATTTTTCTCCAGAGTACTTATCACCAGCTGTCAAAGTATCTATTTAACTTCTTTTGTTTAGTTTCAGTCCCCCTCTACTCGCAAATTAGGTTGTAAACTCCATCGGGGCAGAGATTTTTGTCTATTTTGTTCACTGCTGTATTTCTGGTACCTGTAGGATTTTTTAGCGCAAAGCCAGTTCTTCATAAAAACTTGCTCAGTGCATGAATGACTCTCAAGTAACCATTCTATAAAAATATTAATCTCATAAACTTAGTTACTATATTTTGGGAGCAATCTATTTTTTCCTTAGCAAGTATCATTGATGACTTCCAAGATCTGCACGTTTTAAAGAATTGTTTCCATTTTTTAATCCTGAAAGTGGTTTTGGTTTGCATTTATTGCTTAGGACATAGTTCATTCTTGGCAGAGGAAGAAATGTTCAAACTGGATTTATAATTAATAACATTTCTGTTATTATTACCGTGGGGCTGTGTGATTATGAATGGCAGATGTGTTTTCTGTTCATTGGAGCAGTGTGAATGCCAGGATCGCTCCCTAGCCTAGAGTTTCCCTCCTTGATGGGGTCTCCTCCTCCTTCTCCCCCTTCTTTGCCTCAAGCATTCCTCTATCCACGTTTCGTGCTGCTCCTGCTCCTAAATGCTTCTCTTTTGTCTCGGATTTGGAGTTTTACTTCCTGTCAGCCTAGACCCAGAGTGCTAATTTTGTATCACTTTGCCATCTGGCTCTTTGTGTACATGCCTCCCTTGCAAGACTAAGCTGTGCAGTTGCCTCTGGTCCCACAGCTAATCAGGCACTTGGCCTTTCTAACCCTCCACTTCTCTAATTGTAATTTTTTGTAAATTGTATGTAAATCTAAAATAATCATAAATATTTTGTTAATTATTATGTTTGCTGAATGATCTGTGATATGCATGCTGAAATATTTGGGGGAAAGTGTGCTGATGTCTGCAACTTACTTTAAAATGAATAAAAAATAAAATGAATTAAGGAATAGAGAGATGGATGTACAAGTGGGTAGGTGATAAAGCAAAAAAAGTAAGATATAATTTGTAGAATCTAGGTGGTGGGTATATTCATTGTGTAATTCTTCAATTCTCTCAACTTTTTGTGTGTTTGAAAATTTTCATAATAAAATGTTGAAAGGAAACAGAAAACAAACAAACAAAAAATGAACTAGAAGTCATGCCACAAAAAAAGCAGGTTGGTTTTCTTTAAGTGCTTTGAAGCTTAAAACTCTAAATATACACTGTTTTTCCCAAAGTAGTATTTTTCTCTTTTCTGCTTCCTTCTGTAATCCTCAAACAATAATAAATATGTGTATATATTTAATTTTAAAGCCAAAAGAAATCATTTTTCTGGGAAAAGAAACCAATACTTAGAATAAGTTACTTGCCAAGGTTTTTTGTTTGTTTTCTAATGAATACATTGCATTGAATGTAGGGTGGAAAAAATTTAAGTTAAACATTTGCAATATGTTGTTCAGTGATGTGTAACTTGTTTGATTTAGGCCTCTGTAAAAATTTGCAAGAGCTGAATGTCTCTGACTGTCCAACACTCACGGTGAGTATAAGAAACTTATTTTACTGTTGTTTATATAGATTTGGGCTCGCTACATCGGAGTGCTAATACACAGAGGTTTTGCCAAAATACATGCCTGTGTGCTCATTTAGGATTAAATATGGAAAAAAGCAAACTATGTTAAACATTGGCAAGAAATTTTATCCCATTTATATAATGCTATTATTAATCCTGTAGATAGATGTATGTCCAAGATTGGAGTCTTTGGAAAGTGGAAACTATTCAACAATTACACACACATGAACTACATTTATATTTAAGGCCATATGTGTATGACAGAAAAATTGAGACCCAGCAGAAACAATAGGCTCATTTTCATGGTCTTCAAGGTGGCAGCGTCAGAGAAGATGGAAAGGAACATGGAACCCCAGCCAACTCCTTCCCAGTCCCTGGCTCTAGACTTGCTTCTACCGCCTGTCTCCCACCCTGTGAGCACATTAATACTTTCTAAAAGGCAGAGCTGACCATTTCACCCCTATTTTCCATCATTTATACACACAACTCATCATCTACACTGTTGGACAAAGTCAGAGCTCTTGGAGATCCTTCGCGGTCTGCCTCCGCCTCCCTTCCCGGCCTCACACATTAGCCTTCGGCGACCAGAAACTGCTCTGCTTTCTTGGCTGCTTCTCTTAGCTGCTTCTCGCTGTGTTACCTTTGCTCGGGCTGTGCTCTTCGTTTGCAACGCTCTTTCCCTTAGTCCTCAGGTGCTGCTTTCCTCTTTGGCAGGCTTGGCTTACTGGAGACCCCACCTCCTCTCCCAAGGCACCACTGACCCCCAGGATAGGGTTTGCTGCTGCTCCTGTGGGTTCCTGTCATCAGTAGCCCACGGTGGGCTACTAGCCCAAGAGGCCCAAAGGGTAGGAGATATGTCTCACCTTGTCGTGGTCACAGCATGTGGCACACAGTAAATACTCTATAATACAAAACAGGGCAGAAGTAGGTTTACAGTTGTGAGTACACAAAACACAGTTTATTCTTGTATTATTATTTATTAATTCTTGTATTATTTTCCATATGGATCTACTTTTGCCCCATCCTGTATATGTATAATGAATAAAACTATATGGAGATATCTAGTAAGTAATGCACACCATTGTCTAGATTTTGAAATTCCATCTTGCGCTGACATCTCTACATGTCATAATTAACATTTCAAATAAATAAGATCAACTGAGAGACAGAGAAAGTGTGGGAAGAGAAGAGGACTGAGAAATGAACCTTACTCTTAGGAACCGAGAAGAAATGGTAAAGGGTCTTAAGAAGCAACAGTAAGAGAAGTAGGCTGAAAACGGAGAGGTATCACAAAAGAAAAAAAGAGTGAAGGGTTTCAGAAGGAAGCTACCAAAGTGATCAGGTGAGAAAAGGGCTGAGCAGTGCTTCCTGTATAACAATAGAGAGGGAATTTATGTTATTTAATATAGGTGTTACAGGGATTTAAAAATGAATCAAGTTTCAGTTCTTGCCTTCAGGGAGATTCAGTTCTGCGTTTGAATAAAAGTTCATATTCTTTAAATTTGGCTTTCTAATAGGACAGTCAAAACAGTGCCATCTGCATTGAATTTGTGAATTTGTTCCAGTTTTGGAGTCTAATAATATACAGAGAGGATCATTTTATCCAGTTATATTTTAATATTGTTTTTCCCTTTGAGACATAGACTGGGAGACAAGTTTACATTTAGGGAGTTGTGTAACATTCATTCCAAAAGCTTTGATTTCTATAAGGAGCTTGCCTTATGAATATATATTCTTCTGAAATATTTGACTGCATTATGGACACATTTATAAGCCACTCTGCAATGTAGACACTCAAACAGTTTTTGCATTTGTGTATTCTAATGTTTGGAGATTGAAACTTGACTTATTTTAAATGTTAATAATAGGATGCATTTGCATTTTTTCCAAATAAGAAAATGCAGAGAATGGTTTGCCTCCTCAAAGGGAAAATGTCAAAATATCAAAGGGAAAATCGTATTCTTTTGATACATAAAGTGTACTCCATCTTCCCTTCCCTGGCCCTCAAATTTTCATCTTCTCT
Source organism: Mormoops blainvillei (assembly GCA_004026545.1). Lineage (NCBI taxonomy): Eukaryota > Metazoa > Chordata > Mammalia > Chiroptera > Mormoopidae > Mormoops > Mormoops blainvillei. Next base: position 14,932 of record PVJD01004069.1, on the reverse strand, counting down.
GTGGCTACCTCTGCAACAGTGTATAAATCAGCTTTCTCTCCTTTTCTTGCCCCGTCTCAGTTGTGTTTTTGCTAGAGTCTTCGACAAGGTCCATAATCACTTTAACATTTGACTGGTATATTTTTGAAGGTAGATTTTGTTTGTATTATGCTCCAATGCCACACATTATGTGTTCTCACCATTCCTTCTGGGAAAATTATGCTGTAATTTCCACATAATTCCAAATCCTACATTTTGGTGGTGGGGTATCTAGAAAAATTGCTGGCAGCTTGAAAGCAGTGGCAAGAGGCTAGTGTGTATGGAAAGCCCTGTGCTAGTGCTCATGTGGCATCGGCACACAGCCTTTGCTACAGCAGAACTACAGTTCTAAAACTTAAAAACAGCCTTCAGTCCTTCCCTTCTAAGGTGTGGTTCGCTGCCCCTGTAAATCAACCAGTTCCTATCCCATGTGATAGAAGCTCGGCCTCCAGGATTTTGTTATTTTAATATCCATGAATTCAGGAAATAACTGGGAATAGAATGTTGAACATTGATGATCCTGTCATCAAATAAACCTTTGCCATCCTTAGTGCTGTCCAGGGTGACCATAGAGGTCATGCAGAATTCTCCCCCAAACCATGTCTCCCAGCCAAGTGACAATTCACCTCTCCTTGTAATGGCCTATTCTTTCTAGAACTTTTGTACCATAAATAATTAAAAGAAGGTGACTGCTTCAGTGCTCCTGGGGCGACTCATCAACCATCATTAAACAAATAAAAACCTGCTGCTGCTCATTGGAGAGCATTCTGTAAATAGTTACCCATATGAGAAGCAGCTCCATTGTAATCAAAGCTCGCAATTCATCTAGTCTTGTAAATGTCAATTTAGGGCTCATGCTTGAAGTCACTGTTTGTTTTCCCTCCCTCTCAGGTCACAGTCACATCATTCTCTTGTGCCTCAGTTTCAGCTCTCTGGGGGAGGGCTGCTTGAGTCTTTGAGATTCTCCCCTATGGTATTTCCAACATTGAATCTCGTGTTCAACTTGTTTGTAGACTGTGTTTTACTTGCATAACTTTGGTGTAAATTTGCCATAAATTTGGTGAAAAACTGTTTAGATGTTTTAATATATTCAGTAACAGAACCAAAGAAACTAATTACACACACACACTCACATACACCTACATCTATATATAAACATAGATGTGTAAACATGGACTCACTTTTAATGAAGGCCAGTTGAGAGCATGTACTATTCCTGCATAATAATTTCAGTAAAGTAAAAAATTAATCCATTTTTAATCACTTTCATGCATCTGATGAGTCAGGAGTGTTTGACACATTAACATGTGAGGTCAAATTACCTGTCACAGAGTTGAACTTGTAAGGATTCACGTTTTAATGTATTATCATTGTGATGAAATGGGACTTTATTTCCAAAAAAGTGGAAAAGGGGGTAGTAGTGGAGCTTCAAGCAAAACCATCACCTTCTATTTATTTTGTCTTACTACTAATATCAAAAAATATGGAAAGACTAAGTCACCCATATACTTTTTTTGGGGGGGAGAGAGCAGGGAGAGAGATGACAGAGAGAATAGAAAAGTCTGTTAGGCTTTGGTAAGAGTCTTCTCTCTCTTGTGTAGGATGAATCAATGAGATACATCTCCGAGGGTTGTCCTGGAGTCCTGCATCTTAATCTATCTAACACAGCCATCACCAACAGGACGATGCGACTGCTACCAAGGTAATGATTGTTTTATTTGTGTTACACAGAAAATAATTATGTTCCTCTAGGCACTACTTGCTCTAGCATTCCCCCAAAGCAGTGCTCCTTTTACCAACACCCCCATTCCTCTGCCGTTGCTGCTTTGATAGCAGGACTGCTGCTTTCGGGTCCCCAGGCTGGTGCCCATCCTCTCCTCGTTTGGTGGACCCAGGTCCTCTGCCTGAACCGGCATTTCTGTGTCACTCTTTTAGCAATGTGCCTGGTAGTTTGAGTTAGGCTCTGCTGTCTCTTTCTGGTCCCCCTTCCTAGGCATTAATGCCAGGCCCCTCAATTAGAGTCCTGGGACCGGGACTTCTCTTTCTGCAATAGAACACCTTACACTTTGAGCACTGTGTTCCAGGTTCCCTACCGCCATGCTCTGGTTACCTGTTGGGACCCCCACCACCTCCAGGAAACCTGATGCTGGTTGTTTTTCAATGTATGGATTGTTGACAACCCTAGATACGAATGTTGCTTGTAAGCTGGCACTTCTTTGGAGATTAAGGAAAAGAAGAACACAAGACATCACCCCTAGAGTTGACAGAATATACAAATTTATCACAAATTTATGTCATACAATTATTCTTTATTTTCACCAAGGAAAGACTAATTAGAAAGAATATATAATCACATCGGGAGAGATTCAAAGAACACTTTCAAACTATTGTGAAAGAATAAACCATTTTTGAGAGTACGACTTTTTGAGATTCTTTGAAAAATAACAGCGAGACAGTTGGAAAATCTTAGATAGAAAATTGTGGTGGTAATTTTCCTTATCTTCTGTCTCTAACCATTTTCTGGAAATGTGCAAGTGTAACAATAGTGGTAAACCTTTCATTGGAAGTTGGAATCACCCAAAATGGAAAGATACTACACAATGGAATATGACAAATAATCCAAATTTATTTATTTTTATTGTTTAAACTTGAGAAAATGATGGGAAACGATTAATGAAGCAGATTAAATTTAAAAGTGTGTCATACCCACAGCTGCAATATTGTGAAGGGCACAAAAAGTTGAGAAATTTTATTTTATTATTATTTTTGGAACCTCACTGCAGCCTAAACTGATGCTGAGAGTTTCCCAACGGACAGGTGTGTGCTCATGCACATCTCCTCAGCTTGAAGTTTACTAGTCTTACAAAACACCAGTTCCTCAGCTGACCACATGGTCACTAAACTCTGACTTGAGCCCTGGCTGGTGTGGCTCAGTGGACTGGGTGCCAGCCTGCAATCTGGAAGTTCACTGGTTCCATTCCCAGTCAGGGCACATGCCTGGGTTATGGGGCAAGTCCCCGGTTGGGGGAGTGCAGGAGGCACCCAATCAATGCTTCCCTCACATATCCATGTTTTCCTCTCTCTTTTTCTCCCTCCCTTCTCTTCTTTCTAGAAATGAATAAATAAAATATTAAAAACAATCAAACAAAAATGCCAGGGGACAGAACCACTCTAAGACCTGTCTCTTTAAAAGAAATAAACAAACTCTGACTTGAAGGATATGACCACTCCAGAGGTTTGTTTGCTAGAGAAATTTTGTGTGTTGCTGTATCATGTAATTCTTGGAAGACCATAATAAAAAAAAAAATTCTCTTAATATTTGAAAACTATTATCTGATTTAGAAAAGACGTCACATCATCAGTGGATGAATGAAGTCTGGGTATACATCTTTGTTGATTCATGTTTGTTTACACATTAATGTAAATAAAAGTATTCATATTGAACTATACCTATTTCTCAATTTTTCAAACTTTATTTTTATTTTTGTGTGAAGACTAGAAATATAACAGCGGCAGGTTTTATTTTTCCTTTGAGCTAATAGAAAACAAAAAGACTGCTTATGTGAATGAGTTTGGCATTGTGTGAAAATTGATTATTACATGGAATTTACAATAGGGAGTACTGTGTATTTTATTATTATTTATAAGTTGTGTGCTACACATCTTTTATAGCTGCAATACAGTAAATGTAAAATAGTAAGATGTACAATTTATAGGAAATGTATGTTCATTTATATACATAATTTTTGAAGTTCTAGTTAGAAAATTACCCATAAGCCGATAATGAAAGATAAAATAAATTAGGAACTAATTTATATTTTTACAATAGTTAGTCTCCCTATCAAGAACATAGTATATTTCTAATTTTTAAAATATTCTTAAACATCTGAATCAAATTTTGCCCTGGCTGGTGTGGCTCAGTGGATTGAGTGCCAGCCTGCGAACCAAAGGGTCGCAGGTTTGATTCCCAACCAGGGCACATACCCTGGTTGCAGGCCAGGCAGGCAACCACACATAAGTGTTTCTCTCCCTCTCTTTCTCCCTCCCTTCCCCTCTCTCTAAAAATAAATAAATAAATTCTTTTAAAATTTTCTTTTATTAATATGTACAATTTTATGAAAGTTATTCCTAGGTATCTCTTTAGTTGCCATTGTGAATGGTGTCCTTTCTGACTGTATTTTCCCATTTTATTTTCTGAATAGTTATTTTTGGACTTGGGTAGAGGTGCAGATATCTTTTAAGACTTTTCATGTGTATGATTGAATTGATTTCTCTCCTTTTATAGTAAAAAATTGGGCTATAAAATTACCTCTAAATAAGAATTTAGGAAAAGCTTATACAATTTGATAAATATTATTCTCATTTTCTAAACAAACTATTGTATATCAGATTTTCTCTTAACCAAATAATTATCTAGAAGAAAATTTTTGGTTCCAAGTAGCTGAAGTTTCTTTAATTAAGGTGCTGTTCTTAATTTCTAGCTTTGTACTCTGGTCAAGAAATGTAGATTGACTTATTTCTACTTTTTAGAATTTATTGGGATTTCTTGGTGGAGTAGTTTATATAATCGATTTCAGTAAATCATCCATGAATGTTTAAAACAAGAAAGTTTCTTTCAGAGAACATTTTTCTGTGTGTGTGTGTGTATGTGTGCATAACATAAAAATTCTTGATATGTCATAGTATAATAGTAATATACTAGTCTCTGAATATAATCAAGTCTTTCCTTTATTTTGATGTTATAGTTTTATACATAAAGATAAAACAAGTAGTATATTACATTATTAGTTGTAGCTTTTACTTCCACAAAATTATATTCTTTATCCTGGTCAATGTTTCTTTGTCTTAAATACTTTATCTGCTATTAATACAATCACTTTTGTTTTCCTTTGCTTATACTTTGTGGAATTTTATATATACTGGTATTTTCAAACTTTGTGTCACTAGATTTGGGGTTTGTCTTTATATGCAACATATAGCTAATTTCTATTTATAAAATCTTCAGTCTCTTTGCCTTTGTAAGAGGGTGGTTTAAAAGATTACTATTTCTTGTCAAAATTGGGTGTATGGTCTTATTTTTATCATCTTGCTTTGTGTTTTTGATGTTTTAATTTTTATGTTACTGTGCTCATTATTTCTACCTTTTGCATGTAAACTGTTGTTTACTTTCATAATCTAAAGGTATTTCAAAAGTATGTACATGTTCTGTTGTCTATTCTAACTAGCAGTTATTTGTGTGTTTTTTAAGAACATGCTTTAACATGTTCTTTGATAATTTTTTCTAATTATCAAAGTTACAATGAAACACGACCTTGACTCTTCCTGTGTTAGACAAGAGATCTAATCAGCTTTGCTTCTCCCTTATACTTGATGCCCTTCCATTTCCATTCCCTTGTATGTAAACACATAATAATCAAAACTGGTGTTAATCATTTAACTTCCTCTTAATATTGATTTTTGGTGTTTGTACTTAATAATCTAATAATATTTATAATAATTATATAATCCCAACTCTAGTTTTGTCATTCACTGATGGTCCATTTGTTCCACAATTTCCTTATTCTTTAATTCTGATTTTGATTCATCCTATAATAACTGGAAATACAGTTTTAAAAGTTCTTTATATGGAAAGAAGAGCAAGTGTTTGATTTGCAGCCATTGCTTTCTGAAAATGACTTTCCATTGTCTTGGAGGATGAACAACAACTTCTTTTGGTGTGTAGTTCTTGAATCATGTCTCTTTTTATCCTTAAAACCTTACAGATGTTGTTCCAAAATCTTGAAATCCTGGTTAAAGAGAAGTGTAAAGCCAGCTTGATTTTTTTTGTTCCTTTCTTGGTGACCTATTATTTTTCTGCCAAGATGCTTCCAAGAAATTTCTTTTCTCTGAGAACTAAAAAACATGTCCCAAGTTTAATTGTGTTCTTTCAATTAATTTTTCTGAAGCATAGCAAAACTTTTGAAAACTTAGCTCTTTGCTCAGCCAAGGAAGGTATATATATATTTTTAATGCTCCTATTCCATTTGTTGCAGTTTTATCTTAAGAATCTCCTTTTATATTTGGATCAAATTTTTATTCCTGTCATTAAAAGCTGTCATCTTCTCTCTCATTCTTATCTCTGTATACATTTCCTCAGCATACTGCATTCTCTGTACCAATAGCTCTCAAAGAGTGTTCCAAGAATAGTAGTGTTTCGGTATATTTTTAATAACTGGCTAGGGTATGGGGAAAGGGGATGTTCTGATTTGTAAAATTTACAAGTTTCTGTGGTATAAGCAAACACTTCCACCATGGTCAATTTTAAGCTACCAACATGAAGTCACTGAATGTGGAGCTGGGAAGAGATGCTCAGTAAACTCTCTTTAAGGTTCTCTAATCCTGTAAAACATCACTCACTACTTTTCTTTAGACATTCCATATTAAGCTATAAAATTATATAAATATATGTGCATGTATGAATGTGTGTATGTGTGTGTGTGGCAACAGATACAAAAACAGGACCAAAATGAGAATTTTCTTGTGATTTTAACTTTTAGTTCTTGCTATTGAGAGAACATTTAGGATAAATGCTATTCTATATTGATATTTTTGGTCATATAAAAAAGTACACTGATTTTCTTATCATGAGAAAAATACATTTCATAATGATTTTCTATTTTTGCTTTGTTTTCCATTGTTTCAAACAGGCTTGGGTATGCAAAAGTGTTCTTTAAGCTATAAATAACCAGGGACATGTTTGTTGCTGCTGTCGTTCTCTCTCCAGTGCCTTTAGTATTTCTTTCCAAAGAAATCATTTGCCAGAAGAAAGATATAATTTGTTTGCCCTTCTTGGCAGCATTGATTTGCCAGTTTTTTTTATCTGGATATTTTTCCTCACTTTTTTGGGGACTTGCTCAGTTTTCCTAAGTTCAAAATGAGGGCTGTCCATAGCACATGCCCACTCTAGGACATTTTTGCTTCTAAATATCTCCTGAATGAGACCCTTCCCATGTACTCCCATTGCCCCCACCCAAGGAGCACTCGGCACCTCGTCTGGCTCGGCATCCTGATGCTTCAGCTTCTGGTCTCTTTTCTGTTCAGGCTGCTTTGCCTTATGCTGCAAGAAGTATCCTCCAGGAACAAACGTGTCTTTGACATGTTTGAAGTTTAGGCTGTTCCCTTCTGTCCCTTAACATTATCTGATCAAACTTATCTGCCCAGGTTTCCCAAGGGAAGCACTTCACTCTGGTCGTCTGATTGCCGCTTGCTTCTCTTCCTCTACAGCTGGAGTGCCTCTCTCCTCCCATGCCATCCACAGCCCTCACACCTCAGTCACACCACCTACCAGAAGTCTGTGGTGGTTTCCCCTTTTCCGAAATTTTAATAGCAACATTCATTCATTTATTCACCATATATTGATGAACTACAATGTGTGAGGCATTCTAGGCAAACAGTGGTGATTAAAGCGATTACGATCTTTGCTCCTCAATGGAGCATTATATGCTGTAGTGGCATGGCGCCTCATTATTTTTCATATAGACCAATTGACCCTTCAGTTGGCCTGGAAGTTTCTCACTGGCAGGCATTCCCACGTTATATAATCTCACCAATGCCCATCAGAGTGGGGCAGAGAGGGGAAGCCGTGGCCCGAACCAGACATCCTCAAGATCTACCCTGTAAATACGAGGTCAAATCACGGCACTGGGATTTTCTGTAGGAATCCTATCATGCAAAACTGCGTCTGTGAGACAAAAGAGCCTAATGCTCAACTCAAAAGAATTCACATGTAAATCCTCTCTTTTATGGGGTGGGCCTGGTCTTGGTGATTTTTTGAGAAATTTTTGGTAAAATACAAAGTAATTTTACATTCTTCACAGTAGTAACTGCCTCAAGTATTGGAGATCTAACACAAAAGATTTCGATTCTTTAATGAAAGAAGAATGGAGAAAAATTATCTCTGTAGTTTCTATAAGAATTGTGATTTCTTAAAGATTATTGTAACAGTAGAAAAATAAATAACAAAAAGAAACCCTCGCCTTACGTAAGGAAGTTTTAGTTATTAAATAATTAGGAAAAGATAAACACTGACTGCAAACACTGTCTCAGAGTACAATTAGAATTATAAAGTTGTTTCTGGGTTGGGAAAATTATGAACCAGATTTTATTCAAGTAAGGTACACGTTTCTTTGCCAAAATTCAAAATAAAAAGTAGCAATATTACATAAAATTTGCCAAACTTGCAACTTCCCTGTCAACTGATACTTTTCCCTCCTTCAGTAGTTTTAAATCTGCAGCCTTGTAGATCCCTATAAAGGCTGACAGGGCGACCCAAGATTCCTGTATTTCGATTTCAAACCGATGGTTCCCATGAGGTTCCACTTTGAAGAGAGCCATCTAGAGACTTTCAATCTGGGAGTCATTTTCTCTAATGAACACCTCTTTTGCCAAAGCCAAAGTTCTTAACCTGGGTCCAATGGATCTTCCAAGGGGACCAGGGACAAAATTCAGAGGTCCTTCCCATGAATTTTGATAATGGAAAAAAAAATCTATATTTTTACTAGACTCTAACTGAAATGTAGATAAAAGTTCAGAGCAGTTAATAATAGCTCCTGGGACTCTTTCAACCATATAAATTAGAAATATTTTCCAGTCACAAATATTTTCTTATTATACTTGTTACAAACATTTCAAAACATCACTGGCACTCATCACTACTTCAAAATCATGGTAGTTGTTGGAAATCTACTAGAGCATATATTATTTCATTCATTTGGTTTAAAAAATATTTTGATAATGACTTTTAATATAATTGGCTGCTTTTGTGATCTTAAGTATTTTATTTTATGCCTTAGTAACACTATGCTGACAAAGGGTCCATACATTTATACAGTATTTGACACACAAAAAGTTAAGAACTCCTAGCTCAATTCCCATTTTTGGTATTTGATAACTGATCACATGGACTTTAAGTTCAACAATAGGCTTGGACCAGATTTCAATAGATTTGAATATGCATGATTTTGTAAGAAATAATTTCATCACTATAGTTAAAGAAAGACTAATTGATTACAAGCTGAAAAATGGTATGAGAAGAACAGTCTGCAGATGAGTGGGCAACACACAAGAGGAGTAAAAACTGCATCGGAGACTATCGGTCTTATTGGAGTAGAAATCAATTGAATATGGCATTACCACCGACCAAAGGGAGGGTGTAGATGCAATGTGGGGTTCCTTAAACTGTGGGAATCAGTTTTACGTATCACTTTTATCAGATGAGCATCTATTCCATTAAGTGAAGGAAGATAGTACAAGCTTCATAAGACCAATTAATATGATATATGAGGTAGTAGCAATAATAACATATGTATTTTTAAAGTCTCCACCATATCCCTATTGTTTTTAATCATTAAAAATGAGTCTTAGTATAATGGGATTATTTCTATGTTCTCATGTAATTGTCACACCTCTAAGAGGAACGAGCAGACAGGATTACATCCATGTTAAAGATGAAAAAAACTGAGCTTCAGTAAAGTTGGAGGCCTACAGTTGGTCAGGGTTAAAAAAAAACAATGACAACATTATAGTCTCCACTTAACAAATGCAGAAACAATCTCAGAGAACTTAGGGAAGTTGCAGTAAGTGTCAAGGCCGGGATTTGAATTCAATTTGGTCAGATCCCAAAACCTTGTGTATTTTCCATTGTGTCCAGCTGCCTGTCTTGCTACCCCTTTCTCCAAAGCGGAGAGCTAAAGGTCGTTAGAAATGACATCCTTCGCGCCCCCCTCCCCAGAAAACTGTACTTTACCCAGTTGAATCACAAAGGTATACTCCAGGGAGAGGAAAATAAAGCATTTCCAAAACTTTGGCATAGCTCTTACTTAACTAAAGGGATCCAGGAGAGGTGGGACGTGTCTTTGGGATGTCAGTGCTGCATTTTCCCTCACAGCCCTGCCCACCCAGCCACAGGGGAATCCAGAAGGCGTCCCTGTCTGAGCCGCTGGATCTCAGAGACACGGCAATTACCAGAGAGCATCTGTGTGTTGAGTTAAATGATTCTTGATGGACTGGAAACCATTGTGATAGGGGAACTCAGGAATTGGGAAATTTTAGTTTTAAGTACAGTTAATAAGCTTAGTAACTAATTCAAGTAAGAAGCTATTGTTCCAGGAACTGGGGTGTATAACAGAACCCACCCTGATTCCAGGAGACCACAAGCAATTTGACCTTTGTGCCCCAGGAGGACTGCAAGCCTTCAAGATGGTATCTGAGCCGTTGTGCTCCAGGGAGGGTTACGTCCTTACCTGGACTGTAGCTTTTATCTGATTAATAATTTTCCTGAATTCCAAACCCCTTACTTACATTTTTCTTCTTATTTAAAAAAAAAAAAAGAAAGAAATGTAACAAGGTCTTTGAGAGCACATAACCTGCCATCTTCTCAGATCACCAGCCGTCTGAATAAAGCACCCATAAAGAGCCAATCCTTGTCTCTACTTATTGTTCTGGTAGTGACGGAGAGTACGAACCCTGACTTTCCCAGCTTCAGTTCTATCACGTACATGTGTTTTTCAAATTTTAGGAATAAATCTGATTAATGGTCAATGCTTGCATATCTTATTTCCCATTTATGTGAAGGTAAACTTTCTTATTCATTAGTGGGCTTTAGCTGGACAGAAAGGCATCTCCTTTTACTTTTGCTTGTTTTGCTTTCTCATTTGATGTTAAACTGTTGCAGATCACAAACCAAGAGCATGCTGTTAATTTCATTACAAGAGCAGGCAGTAGTGGGAGTTCTTGTGCTTTTAAAAAAATGCCCTGCTTAAGAGGGTTTGGAAAATTGTCCACAGAGTGTCCTCAGACTGTGAGCCCTTTCATAGTAGTAGAGGCTTATTCTAATTACCTTTCTTTTTTCTGGAAGCTTTCATTTTGGTCATGGTGGTAATACCTTATTTAATTGGTTTCAACTCCAGTGAGATTGATAGTCTCTAGAGTAGTTTTTATCCCTCTCATGTGTTACCTACTCATTTGCAGACTGTTCTTAACAGACTTAAAGACTTTTTTTATTATTGACACTATTACATATGTCCCCCATTGCCCCCCTTACCCCCCCCAGCCAGCCCCCACCCTTCACCACATCGTTGTCCGTGTCCATGGGCTATGTGCATATATGTTCTTCTTAGCCAGTTTTTAAGCTCTATCGGTTAGTCATCTTTAACTGTAGTTATGAAACTGTTACAAAATCATGCATATTCACATCTATTTTTTCAAACTATTTGCTGATCATGTGCATTTTAAAAGCCTGTCGTGTTCAACTTTGCCTCTTTTCTATCCAAATCCTCGCTCTCATGTAAGTTAATCATCATTTAAATGTTTACAAAGAGTTTGTCTTTCTAGACATTTTGCACATTATTTTGGTCTCCAAGGATAAAACCTAAATGCAACAATAATGCAAACTCTGTAACTTTGCTTTCAAACACAATCTGACTTGCAAACAATATGAATGCACCAATCTCCCTCCTCCCAAAGCTTTATCTCATTAAGCTTTCTTAAAAAATCTAGGCATATCTTCATTTTCATTTGAAATGTAATTAGGCATTCTCTGATATGATACTGCAATCTCCTTTACTTAACACGAAGAGAATTAACAAGGTTCAACTATTGAATATTTGCAAGGAGAAAAATTAATTTACAGTTTTACTGCTCTTTGTCATAGTGGCTAAAGAAAGATGTGAGAAAACAACTGTATTCACTTTTCTCCCCCTCCTCTCACACTGTCTTTTTAGGCACTTCCACAATTTACAGAATCTTAGTTTGGCTTACTGCAGAAAGTTCACAGACAAAGGTTTACGGTACCTGAATTTAGGGAACGGATGCCACAAGCTCATCTATTTGGACCTTTCTGGCTGCACCCAGGTTTGTCTTTTCTGTCTTCTCTTTCCTGCAGCAGGCGAGGAAGTCCTCCGGAGACACTAACGCTGTGCACAGACTGCAGCACACTTTTCAGAGGTTTTAAATTACATAACCACAGCTGCTTAAACTTCCCCCAGGATCACTACTATAGGCTCTTGGCTTCCTTCCACCGGAGCGTCACACCCACAAAAAGGCAGAGCTTATTGGATGATGAGACAGACCAGTTCTATGTAGATACTCTGAACAGTTATACTACCAGAGTCCAAATCTTGAAAGTTTAAAATTGCTACCAAGACGCACACAAAGAATAAAAACCTTTTTGAGGGAGAATTTGTATGGAACTTTCTGAGAAGTCAATTAGCTTCCACAGGGGCTTTCAAAGAATAAATAGTAGTAGGTAAAATGCCTCAAGAGTAAAAAAGAAAGTATAACAAAGGTTGTAATTTTAAAAATTGCATTATATCCTTAGGCTAAATAACATGCAGATTTGAGACCTATATGGAGAAGTATTTAAGTTTGAAAAAGCCGGATTAAGGAAATTTGGGCAGTAAAGAAGGTGGAGCTGTGGAGGGTAGGACATGGAACTTTGGAAGTAAGTGTTGCATCCTTGGTAGTTTCTCCTGTTCCATTTTGGTAGATACAAGACATAATTCTTTTAAAGTTTCTTCTTCCACCTCTGTGTATGTATATTTTATTGATATTAGTGTCATAGTATGTCCATCATTCTCTGAGAACAATGTAATAGCAGAGATGAAACTGGCTGGACTATTGATAATTACCGTTGATTGAGTTGTGACAGTTACCGAACAGGAGCCTGTCTCTGACCAGGTCTGCCTGGGGCCGGTTGTCGTGTGCGGGTCTTTGACTTTGTGTAGAAAAGATTTCATAACATGAGTCCAGGTGATTTTGAGGATACGTTTAGTAAAGCTGAGGATGGTACGACAAGGAAGAGCTTGGCGTAGAAGAAGCAACAGGAGAGCCTAGGCTGGGCTGCCCTTGTTCACTGGGAAGTCAGAGAAAAGGGGGCTTTTAGGGTCATGGTCTCCACTGTAGGTCATTGCAGCTGGTCTGGGCATTGCCCATCTGGTTTTGCTGCTTTTTGGGGCCTGGAGCTGAAGCCTAGATGTTATCTCCAGGGAGGAAAGGCCAGGGGAGGACAGGTTACCCTGGGGGCCAGGTCCTTGTTTTCCCAGTTTTGCCTTTTGCCTCCTTGACCATCTGCTCCTGGCCTGAAGTTGCTTGGCCAGTTTGTTCAGCTCTCTGTCTCTGTTTCTCTATTCTACTTGCCAAGGGATTTCCCTAGCTTTTTATTATCCTGTCTCATTACTATATGCCAGGCACCATGTTGAGTGCTTTATACATATGAGCTCTACTCATACAAAAGCTGTGCAGTATGTATTTGTGATTCCTATTTGAACGTGAAGTGACCAACACTCCCAATGTTGCACAGCTGATAAAAGCACCTATTGGTCAATATCTTTTTTTATGTTTACTAGGCAGTGGGGGGAACATAGGAGAAAGGAGGGGAGGATTCTAAGCTAGGTCTGAAACAGCTAGAATTTACATAATTTTCATGATCTAATGATGTGTAAATTTGCTGAACAACATCCACAATCACTTTAAGACCCAATTGTTTTACCATTCGTTCCAGCTCGACTAAACTTTAGACAGGTTTCTTTTTGAATCTTGGCCCTTACCCTCTTTTTAAATATATTTTTAAAAAAATCATCACCTGAGGATATGTTTATTGATATTAGAGAGAAAGGGAAGGAGAGAAAGAGAGAAAAACAATCAATCTGCCACCTCCCATATGTGCTTTGACCAGGGATCAAACCCACAAACCAGGCATGTGCCCTCACCAGGGATTGAACTCATAAGCTTTTGGTTTACAGGACAATGCTCCAACCAGCTGAACCATGTGACCAGGACCTAACCTCCACTTTCTTAGAGCATTTACTTACTTTATAAAACTTGCAGTTGCACATTCCTTCTCTATTCCCGTTGAGATGTGAACCTCTTAAAAAGCTTTTTGTCAGCTTTACAACCCAGGACAGTCTTTCCCAAGTATCTGGGAGCCATACTTTGAAATGTAATCACCAGGGAGATAACAGTATTATCTCTCAGTCTCTGTGGGAAGACAGAAGTCTAACTTTGATATGGGCATGGATTAGCAAACACAGATGGCCTAATCATGGAGAAAAAATTAGCAAACTCAGGAATAACTCTATGTGCCTGACATATCCCATTGATCACCCTTCCTGGTAAATATTCATCCTCTGATACTTTCCACTAGCTCACCCTATGCTTAAAAACATTCCCTGTAAGTGTGACTTACCTTCTTGTTCTTCTCAGTTTTCATGAGGTAATTGTTGCAGCAACAGCACACAAATACACATAGACATGTGTAAATAGGAACACTCTTAGATATAGAAAAGTTGATACTCTACCCAGCAATGCTATTATTTAGAATCAAAGGACAGATAAAGAGCTTCCTGGGCAAGAAAAAGCTAAAGGAGTTCATCACCACCAAACCAGGTTTACAAGAAATGTTAAGGGTCCTCTTTAAGAGAAAGAAGAAAGTAAAAAAGATCAAAATATAAGTAATAAAATGGAAATAAATACATATCTACCAACAATTACTTTAAATGCAAATGGATTAAATACTCCAATCAAAAGATATGGAGCCTGAATGGATAGCAAAACAAGACCTTTACATATGCTTTCTACAAGAGACTTACTTCAGGTTGAAAGGCACACATAGACTGATAGTAAAGGAATGGAAAAATGTATTTCATGAAAGTGGAAACAAACAAATAAACAAACAAACAAAAAGCTGGGGTAGAAATACTTATACCAGACAAAAAAGACTTTAAAACAAAGTCTTTAAAAGACTCAGCCATAAAATAGAATGAAGTCTTGCCACCTGCAACAACATGGATGGACCTGGAGGGTATTGTGCTGAGTGAAATAAGTCAGACCAAGAAAGACAAATGCCATGTGATTTCACTTATATGTGTAATCTAAAAAA